>PVLC010001171.1:0-63033 GCA_004027655.1 Graphiurus murinus | reverse complement strand
AACAGTTGGAAAACAGAGCAGAACTCCAGCTTTAGAAGAATAAGGACACATCAACCTTCCATCTGCAGCAACATATAGTGCTGTGGTCCAGGCTGGGCGGGTCCTGGGCAAAACTATGCAAGGCTGTATTTTCCAGAATGAGACTGGGAGAACATCCCTTCTCTCCTCAAAGTAACTGAGGAAGGCAGAAGGCAAGCAGACAAAGAAGACTGTCTCCAGGGGCCTCTGAGGCCACAGTTTCTCAGCAAGGAGGCATTGATCTGGACCTGGTATAAACAGTTGCCTGCTCCAGTCCAAGACCTCACAGAACTGACTCCAGGAAGCCTCTTCACAGCTGGAGCTAGACTCACAGAGATTTTTCTTAAGCTAGTCTGAGAAGGAGGCCAAAGACTTTTAAAATTGTTCTCTAGATGAATCAAAATGTACATACAGGCTAAAGAACCACTGGGTTAGAGGGCAGGCATGAAAGCCAGAGTGAAATTTCCAGTCTGCAGGACAGAGTTGGACTATCGGCTTTCCCCATGGAAAGAAATCTTTTTTTTATTTTTATTTTTTTAATTAATTGGTGCATTGTAATGATACATCTTTGTTAGGTACAAGCTGATAAAGACATACATGCACACATTTCTCATTTAACCCCTTCCCCAATTCCCACCCCATTCCCTCACCCTCCCTCCTTCTCAAGTTCAGTTTAATGATTGACTTTGATATATTTGTGAAAGTACATCATGTGCATTAGGGTGTCCCCTCCCCTCCCCGTCCATCACCTTCAGTTAAGTCAACTTCTTTGCTTACCTAGGGTTTCTCCTTTTTCATCTGGAGTCCCTCTTATGCCCCATCTTCTCCCTAGCATCTGCATGTTAGAGAGAACATATGCTTTTTTACCCTTTGTGACTGACTAATCTCACTTAACATAATGTTTTCCAGTTGCATCCATTTCCCTACAAATAACATGATTTTGTTCTTCTTTATGGCTGAGTAAAATTCCATTGTGTACATATCCCATAGTTTTGTAATCCATTCATCTGTCAATGGACGTCTTGGCTGCTTCCATAGTTTGGCAATTGTGAATTGTGCAGCTATAAACATAGATACACATGCGTCAGTCTGATTGTTTGGTTTCTATTCTTTTGGGTAAATACCCAGAAGTGGTATTGCTGGATCATATGGTAGGTTTATTCCCATTCATCTGAGGATCCTCCATACTGTTTTCCAAAGTGGTTGCACTAATTTGCAAACCCACCAACAATGTATTAGGGTTCCCACTTCTCCACACCCTCACCAGTAGTTGTTGTTGTTTGTGTTCTTGATAGTTGCCATTCTGACTGGAGTTAGGTGAAATCTCAAGGTAGTTTTGATTTGCATCTCTCTGATTGCTAATGATGTAGAAAATTTCCTCATACATTTATTGGCCATTTGTATTTCTTCTTTTTTGAAGTGTCTATTTAGATCCTTTGCCCATATTTCAATTGGTTTATTTGTTTTCTTAGCTCTGAGTTTCTTGAGTTCTCTGTATATCTTAGATATTAGTCCTCTATCAGCAGAGTAGCTGGTAAAAATTTTCTCCCACTCTGTTGAGGTTTTTGATAGTTTCCTTTGCTGCACAGAAGCTCTTCAGTTTAATGCAATCCCATGTATTGATCTTCCTTTGAGTTGCTTGTGCTTTGGGGGTCTTGTTGAGAAAGATTTTACCTGTGCCTATGTGTTGAAGTGTTGGCCCCATGCCCTCTTCAAGTAGCTGCAAGGTCTCTGGCCTGACTGACTTCCAGGTCTTTGATCCACCTTGAGTTGACTCTTATGCAGGGTGAGAAAGTAGGGGTTATTTCCATTTTCTTGCATATGGCTAACCGGTTTTGCCAACACCATTTGTTAAACAGGCTATCTTTTTTCCAGTGTATATTTTAGGCTCCTTTGTCAAAAATCAGTTCGCTGTAAGCACATGGGTCTGCTTCTGAATCTTCTATTCAGCTCCATTGGTCTATGTGTCTGTTTTTGTGCCAATATCATGCTTTTTTTTTTTTTTTATTACTGCGGCTTTGTAGTAGAGTTTGAAGTCAGGTATTGTGATGACTCCTGCATGGCTGCATGGTTCTTGTTGCTAAGAACGACTTTGGCTATTCTGGGCTTTTTGTTGTTCCAAATGAATTTAAGGACTGATTTTTCTATGTCTGTGAGGAGTGACCTTGGTAATTTCATGGATATTGCATTGAATTTGTAGATTACTTTTGGGAGGATGGCCATTTTGATGATATTTATTCTGCCTATCCAAGAGCATGGAAGATCTTTCCATCTCCTAAGATCTTCATTGACTTCTTTTTTCAGCCTTTTATAGTTTTCCTTATACAGGTCTTTTACCTCTTTGGTCAGGTTTATCCCTAAGTATTTTATTTTTCGGGGTGCTATTGTGAGTGGAATTGTTTTCTGGATTTCTTTTTCAGTGGATTTATGGTTGGTATTACAGGAAAGCTTCTGATTTTTTAAGATTGATTTTGTATCCAGACACTTTGCTCAATTTGTTGATCAGTTCTATAAGTTTTTTGGTTGAGTTTTTTGGGTCTTCTAAGTATAGTATCATGTCATCTGCAAAAAGGGATAGTTTTAGTTCTTCTTTTCCTATTTTTACCCCTTTGATTTCCTTTTCTTGCCTTATTGCTCTGGCTAGAGTCTCAAGTACTATATTGAACAGAAGAGGTGATAATGGACATCCTTGTCTTGTTCCTGTTTTTAGTGGGAACTCTTATAGTTTTTCTCCATTTAATATGATGTTGGCTGTGGGCCTATTGTATATTGCCTCTATGATGTTGAAGTATTTCCTTCTATTCTGATTCTCTGCAGTGCTTTTAGCATGAATGGGTGTTGGACTTGTCAAATGCTTTTTCAGCATCAATTGAGATGATCATGTGATTTTTGTCTTTGATTTTGTTTATGTGGTGAATTACATGGATTGTTTTTCGTATGTTAAACCAGCCTTGCATCCCTGGGATGAACCCGACTTGGTCATGGTGTATAATTTTCTTGATGTGGTTTTGAATGCGCATTGCTAGTATTTTGTTTAGCAGTTTTGCATCTAAGTTCATCAATGATATAGGCCTATAGTTTTCTTTTCTTGAGCTGTCTTTATTTGGCTTTAGTATTAATGTAATGTTGGCTTCATAGAATGTGTTTGGGAGAGTCTCGTTTCTTTGTATTTCAAGGAATAGTTTGAGAAGTATTGGGAATAGCTCTTCTATAAATGTTTTATAAAATTCACTTGGAAAACCATCTGGCCCTGAGCTTTTGTTTGATGGTAACCTCTTTATTGCTGTTTCTATCTCTTTGTTATTGGTCGGTTTAAGTTTTCTATACTTCTTGACTCAATTTAGGGAGGTTATATGTATCTAGAAATTTCTCAATTTCTTTTAGATTTTCCATTTTGTTGGAGTATAGTTTTTCAAAATAGTTTCTAATGATCCTCTGTATTTCCATACTGTCAGTGGAAATATCCCCTTTTTCCTCTCTTATTTTGGTAATTTGGGTTGATTCTCTCTTTCTTTTGGTTAGGTTGGCCAATCCCCATGGAAAGAAATCTAAGTGTGTGAAATGCATTTTCTGGAAGGTGACTTAGGTACTGAGTGAAAAGTGAGGCAGTCTGATTATCAAACCATGATACATCTCTAGACCAAAGGTTTTCAAGATGTGTATCCCAGAAGGGTGTGCAAAATGACTTGCAAGGTATGAAAAAAAATTGAACTATGTTTCTGTCATATTTTTTTTTTTTTTTTTTGTGGTACTGGGGATTGAACTCAGGGGCATTCTACCTCCGAGCTACACCCCCCAGCCCTATTTTTTATTCTTTATTTTGAAACAGGGTCTCAATAAGTTGCAGAGTGCCTCATTAAGTAGCTGAGGCTGGCTGCGAACCCAGATCCTCCGGTCTCAGCCTCCCAAATGCTGGGATTACAAGCGTGCGCCACCACGCCCGGCTGTTTCTGTCATATTTTTTGAAAGTTCCTTCTGTGTTTGCTTTAAAATATATATGACCTAGTAGTCTAGTAGCACATATATATCATTTATAAATAAATAAATATTCGCCCCTAATAAGGTGTATATCTTCAACAATACTTTATGGAGGTGTATAAATGATTTAAGAAGCTAGGAACTACTATTCTCACAAAGGGCTGAGATTACTCACTGCAGACTCTGCAGAGAAAGCTGTGAGGATAACTGGTCAAACCAAAGAGGAATGAGAGGCTTGCTTCTTCCAGGTTACTGCTAAGAATGATGAACATACTGGGTTGCTATGAAAAGACAAAAGCCAGAAGAGAGCAGAGGAGCCTGCTGTAGAATGATGGTGAAACCACAAAGAGAGAAGGAGGGGCAGCCAGAGCTGGTTGCACCACTACTGTCAACTGCAACAACTACAACAGCAGCAAACAATATTATTGCTGCAACTTACCAAATCCCCAGAAAGGTGGAACTGTATGTCAGGTGCCTTTCAGGCATTACCATCAATCCTCATGATGACTATCCATTTTACAGATGAAAACCATACACCAAAAATTAAGCTCAAATATAGTAAGTGACCCAAAAGGAATACTTGACTTCAAAGCCAGTGTTCTTACACTGTCACAAGACCATGAGTAACATTAGGAAACATTCAGTGTGGACAGACACATAATGGAGCACTAGGAGGGTGTTATGATATGACCAGGTTATATTTATCACCATTTTTCTTTTAATTAAAATGCTAAACTATATTCAGTGTCTTTGTAAACAGTGAATTGGTGTTGGCTTCCTCAGCAAGTAGAGACTAGATTTCCCTCAGCTATAAGTATAAGCTTCAAGGTAAGGGTGTTGCCCACTAGAAAATCCAGCCCTCAGGCCAAATGTAATCATTTCCTTCATAAAGGAAAGTCAACTTTATCAACAACTCCCCCAAACACACACACACACACACACACACATATTTTCAGTATTTTTGGTTGCACTCTGTACCTATGTTCACCCTTTCCAGTTCCCCTGAATCCGCAGGACACTCCTGATGGTACTTCTCTAGGGTTGTCTTCAGTTTTGGCCTTTGCTCATAGATACAACTGTGAATTTGAAAGGATTTTTAAACAGCAGCAGAGTAGTAAGAGCCAGATCTGTCTTGAGGGAAAACTGGGACTGTGGAATAGACAGACTTGCATGACTGTCCTTGTTCAGGTTGGAGACTCCTGTAACCCCAACAAGGTCAATACTGCTCCATTCTAATCACAGTGTGAGACCAGATGATTTCTGAAGTCTTTTGGCTGTAACATGCTAGGTTCTCTGCCACCCGCTTTGATCATCATGGAGTTTCCTTCTCACTTGCCCCATCTAGCATAAAGTAAAAAATGGGAGAGGAGGGAAGAGAAAGGAGTTGACCATACAGACTATAACTTTGTAACTATTGGGATATAAAATTAGCCATAAATTAATTTTTAATGCATACTATGATATAGATGACACTTATTGTTAGTGACATATATGCTTCCTCATTTTATCTTTTGAAAAATTTTGAAGTACTCTTGACTTGTCTGGCAATTAGTGGAAGATGCTGAAGTTACAGGTTTTTATTGTTCTTTTGGTTTTTTTTTTTTTTTTTTTTTTTTTTTTTTTTTTTTTTTTTTTTTTTTTTTTTTTTGCTTTTTGTTATTGTTTCATTTCCACCCTTCACATAGTCCAAAAACATCAAGACCTTGTTCTTGGAGTAGCACACTGAATTTTCAAGAAAGAGGCACAAGTCATCAAAAGAATTTTCCTGTCTGAGGATTCACTAGTGTGAGAGCTTGCAGCCCAGGTCCTCTGCTCAAACCTACAGGGAAAACTCTTTGTAGCTCTTTTACACTCAAATTTGTGTATGCCTCTTCAGAGCTCCAAATCTCTGAGCCCCATGTGAACACTTCAATTTATCCTTGCATGAGTTCTCCCATGACACAGAAAGAAATTAAATGAGAAGCAGACTTCATGTGGGCAAGTTGGGTTGTCAAGTTAACACTACCCTGAGCATCTGATATTTTTCCCCTCAGCTGAAAAAACAAAAATAGGAAAGCTTTGTGACCAAATTGTTTTTTAAACCAACAAAACTTTTGCCCTGGCTTATCACAATCTCCTCCCTTCATTCCCACCATGGACTTTCGTTCCCCTGTCCCCCTCTTCAGCTCTCATCTGAGGCATCTCAACCCACCCCTCCCCCACCCCCTTATCTCTTGCTTCTGGGTCCTACTAAGGTGACTTTCCTGATCTACCCTAGGCATACCCAGAGCCACTTCAGGATCCTAGTTAATCCTCATTGCTTCAACAGGCATCTTGGAAGGCATAGTCACTCTCCTCTTAGCCTAGTTTCTAGAATGGGGGCCTGCCCTTAGCCCAGCCCCTCTGTCTCAGTTCTTGTATATTGTTCAGTTGTGCCCACTCTTAGGTTCCAAGGATGGCATGGGGGAACCTGTTCCACATACTCTAGATCACTGTCTGGAGGTTCTGGTACTAAATAACAGGTCTCATAAAACTGTATTTTCTTTTCCTGGTTTACCACCCGGAATCTTTCCATGGACACACCAGACTGTAGTGCCTAGAACAAAGGGTGGTTTCTCCCTTTAAACACAGTGTCTCAGTTTCTCTTCACAGCCAGATTCTTCCCCTGGGTCTGGTTCCCTTGCTCTAGGGCATCAACCTGTTTCCAAAATGCATTGAGGCTGAGTTCATCCTCTTTGGGGAAGGCTTCATGTTATCTCCCAACTCTGCTAACTAGAGTGTTCCATATATATTTGAGTGAGTAATAAGTTCCTGTTCAAGTCTCACTTAACTTACACGTCAAAGTAAAACAATCAAGTATAGTAATATTGGTCTCCTGGTGCACTAGAAGCCTAATCTGCCAAAATATTTATACATGCACATACATACACATTTAAAGATCTGCAGGCTTCACCAGGCTCTGTTGCCTTATATCTCACTTTTTCATGAAGAAGTATTCTTATCAGCTTATCTTCTAAAGGCATTTAAAATGTTAGGCTTGCTATTAGCTTCTTTTCACCTATCTCACTGCTTTCATTTTTTTTCTTTGACTTCTATGTTCATATTCCAATATAGCTGCAATTTTTTTTTCTCAGTCTGTACACCATTTTTGGCAGAGGACTTTGGAGTTGGTGAGAGCATCACACTGCTCCTCACTGCTGCCCACATTGCTGGAGCCACATCTGAAGAGGACCCACTGAGTTCTGCCTGCTCACTGCCCACCCCAATCCTCATTATCACAAAGTGCCTGAGGAAGCAGCAAGATTAATCCCACAAAGCTCTGTCTCCTTCCATACTTTAGCCACCGTGAAGAAATTCAAGACACATCAGGCTTTGCAAGTTCCCTAATGTGATCCAGTGTGTGTGTGTGTGTGTGTGTGTGTGTGTGTGTGTGTGTTGCTAGAGACTGAACCCAGAGGCATTCTACCTCCAAGCTATTCCCCCAGCCCTATTTCTTTCTTTCTTTCTTTTTTTTTTTTTGGGGGGGGACACTAAATTGCTGAAGCTCGCTTGGAATCTGTGATCCTCCAGTCTCAGCTTCTCAAATACTAGGATTAGAATGCACCACCACACCCAACTAATCTGATCCTATTTTTAACCCCTCCTTAACCAATCACAACCCTGATACCACACCCTCTGGAACTCATTAGCAAAATACTTTTTTATTTTTTTTGTGGTACTAGGGATTGAACTCAGGGACATTCTACCTCCGAGCTAGACCCCCAGCCCTATTTTTTTATTCTTTATTTTGAAACGCCCGGTGCTGCAAAATACCTTCTGAACATTCCCTTCAACATATTTTTTTAAATGGTTTCTGATTTACCCTTAAAAGAATCTCCTGGCCGGGCGTGGTGGCGCACACTTGTAATCTCAGCATTCGGGAGGCTGAGACCAGAGGATCCGGGTTCGCAGCCAGCCTCAGTTACCTAGTGAGGCCCTCTGCAACTTAGTGAGACTCGGTTTCAAAATAAAGAATAAAAAATAGGCTGGGGGTATAGCTCAGAGGTAGAATGCCCCTGAGTTCAATCCCCAATACCACATACACACACACACACACAAAAAAATCTGCAAACCTCTCAAAGAGAGTGGCTATTTTCTCCTCCCAAGCCCTTAGCCATGGGCTTGTAGATAGATGGATTGTCTCCATCATTTTCTGTCTCTTCCAGAATATTTTTTCTCCTTTCCTCTCAGTTTCCCTGAGGATATTGGAAGAAACTCAAATTCAGTTTCTCTTACTGTATGTTTACAACACTGACCACATACTTCTGTGATCCTAAAATGTGAGGGAATTTCTCTCTCCACCAATAATCAAGCAATTAATTCTGCAGTGCACACCAGCTGGGTGTTCTCTGATTCAATTCAATTCTTATACTACCTGGAGATAGTGTCACCCCACAGGTCAGCAGTTCAGTCTGACAGAACTGCATCCTACTTTCAACACAATTTACAAGTCCAGTATTATAGAACCTCTGGTTGAGCAGCTACAAATTGGGGTTTTCACAGTCCCCTCTTTAGGTTCAATTAATTTGCCATACCTATTTGGCTGTGTAATCTTATCACTACTACTCCTAAGTCCCTGGTGTCAATTTATTCTTTCCACTCTGCAATCATCCTTAACTGGAACATTCTTAATCTCTTGAATAGACTACCCTGATCTGACATCCCTTTTCTTGAGAGAAACTGATTTCCTTAGAACACATATTTGATCTTGTCACTTCCCTTCCTCAAAAACCTTCATAATGACCCTACTACCAAATATATTCCACACTTCTTAGGAGGAGCCCCAAAGATTAAGTTATAATACACTATTTTAGAATTTTCTCTTATTCATTTCCTTTATTCTTCAGATAAAGCAAACTTGCCACTATTCCCAATTTAAATTCACTTTTCCCACTTTCCGCTGTTACTATTGTATTTTTTCTTCTTCTTCTTCTTTTTCTACAGCTGTTGTGCCCTCCTACAACTCTACTCAATTTCCCATCTCTCTATATCCTACAGTTCTCAACAAATGGAAGCAATAGCAATCAAGCTAATACTCTAAATTATACCCTGTGTACACATACAGGCCCCCAGCACTTTGCCTTATAACCACAGGACATGATTAGAAAGGACAAAGGTCACCAAAAACATCTTAAATGCCAGTTCACTGCACAGAGCATTCTATAGCCATCTTACTTACTTGTTCCTGATAAAAATGAATCCCAGCAGGGACAGGAATTATGACCCCAATTGTGAATAATGGCATACATGTGGTGCCCTGTGATGGCTACCAGAAAACAACAGTGTCAGTTAATTGCCTGAGCTGTCTCTTAACTACCCAACAATAGGTTTTGCTCTATATAGTCTGCATTCCCAGTTTCAAGGGTCTTCATTTCTATCAGGCAGAAGGGCTGTAATGAGAATAGCAAAAAAGGGAATGATTCAGGCACCAAGCCAAAAACCAGGTTGTTACAACAGCCGAGTCAGGGAAGCAGAAGAACAAATAATTGAAATTAGAAGGAAAAAAAAACCCTAGATTTTCAGAGGAAGCAGCCTCATAAATCAGGACTTGAAAATTTAATTTGAGGGCTTTCTCCTCCTTGCATCATATTTTTTTCCCTCCTGGTGTTGCACTACAGGCCTTAACAGAGGAAGCGGAATGGAATTAATCGATGTGAATCTGTTTCATTAATGAATTGTTACTCCTTGTATTTCCTCCAGTCAAGATCACTTGTGAAAGTGCTCTTTGGCAACAAGGCTACACACAGTCTGGATAATGGTCCAGGGCTGGAGAAGAATCACTGAAATGTTTGCATGAAGAAAGTATATGTTTGCTACTGACTAGTAGAGTAATGCAGTTAACTCATTAAATATTCAGCTTACAAATCTTACTCATTCTTTTTAATCAATTGACACTGATCCAGTAAAACCTGGTTTCTCGCATTGATTAAGTACTAGGGTACCATCACAAGATAGTGAGATGTGAAGTTTCCTTTGCAGTCACAAATGGTCTTAAGACTCCTAGAAAATACACATGGCTGTGTATCTCTATACCTATTGGGAATACAACATTAATCTGCACTAATAAAGGGGAACAGAAGGCTAATCATAGCTCATTTGTATTTGGCTTTGGAATGTGTTATGTAGTTTTTGGAAGAAGACTTACCTCACTAATTATGTCTTACTAAAATTAATAATACAGTTAATTTGCATTCCCTTAGCACATACCAGTTGACAGTGAGAAAAAAATGTGCTAAGTGATAAGGGGAGATCATCCTAGAATTTAAAAGTGTCTTCAAATAGTTAGCATGCATATGTGTGCATTGACATTATACATACATTCAGGATGAAAATCAGGAGTTAAAGTTACTTTAACCTGCTATCAACAAATATGTGTGTACAGTACCTACTGTAGGCTGAGCACTGTGATCAGTATTATGAAGGGAAATACAGGCTATTTTCTGCCTTCAGATCTAAAAATCTGGAGGAAGAGACTTACATCTAATACGCTCTCATTGATATTTTGCCTCCATTCTGTAGAATATCACAGTCTTACAAGCCATCTCCCACAGGCTTGGATTGTTGTGGAGAAAACAAAGTTAATGAATGGGCTTTGCCTTTGAACAGAGTCAAGGAAGTTGAGATTAAGAATCTGATTTTCTGATAAATGGACTCCATGAGAACAACAGACCCACATATCTTTGCTAAAATAAATCAAGAGTAATATCCATGAGCAATTCTATCCTGGCATAATCACATTGCCCAGTTATTTGCTTTTGACACCTTATTTCAAACAGCTGGTCCCCTTGGCAGATATGAAGATTCTAGTATCTTTAAGCTGAAAAAAGTGCCGGATAATGTAATGTTTGATCTATCTTGTTTTGGATGTGTGGAAACAATCATTCAATATTGTATATGGAAGGCAAAATCATTTGCTTCACCATTGACAGGTATATATTTTTGAGAGATTGTAATATGATGATTTTCACCTCTCTCCTTTTTAGCACAAGCTTTGCATAAGACCCTTGCAAGTTCAGCTATACTAGAAACACCACCTAGTATATTCTATGATTCATTTCCAACTAATCTTTGGGGACAATGTATATTTATCAATATCACCACGACAGTATAAGAAAAAAAATAAAAAACAGACATGGCTGGATTCGTCTCTTCTAAAATTCTTTCTTTATAAACTTGAACATATTATCCGACTTCAATGAGAAAAATATGTGCAGTAGTACCCACATTATAGTGCAGTTATAAAAACGAAAGGAATACAAGTTAAACACTACAGCAAAGTGCTTTGTTATCTTAAGAAAAGAGTCCTTCAGTGGAGCTGCACTTTGATTCTTTTTAATTACAATGACATGGAAATTTTGATACACAAAAATCAGAGTAGTCAAAGAATTTCACAGTATAAAACATGAAATTAGAAAGAATAAATACAATTCAATATCTAAAGCCTGAATCTCAACAAATTATTAATACAAAAATTATAGCTTAACATTAGACTGAATGAAAATGAATACTACAACATGGCTTTGAAAAGCTAATTCAATTGGGCTAAAATAATAAAGTGCTTGTGCACTGGAGATGATAGATTCATGTATGCTAGTTGGGCCAATCCAAGAACACTACATTCCATTTAAGCATCACTTAGAGCTGTAGTACCAAAAAATAAAATAGAAAGCATTTAGCTATGAGAAGCTCTAATGATGAAAATGTTGAAAAGACCCACTGAAAGGATTATAAAATTTACCTGGGAGAATAAGGAACATATGATGTGCATGAAAGTTCACTTCAAATATCTTAAGGATTGTCACAGGAAAAGACTTTAAACAGTAGAGTATGATATTTATACTAAGGACATATTTCTTTTGATAAATAATTTTCTAAAATATGTCGACTCTTAAGATAAGCCTATAAAATAAACTTGGCAAAAAACAGGATGGAGTTTTAATAAATTAATGAGTATAAATGCTGTAGTTCTAATGCCATAAACTCATGTATTGCATGTTCTATGGAGAAAGAAGAGAAAATGATTTGTGAAACAAGTAGTCTAGCCTTCTAGGAACAAATGTATGTCAAATAATAGGAAATATTTTAAAATAAAATTTAAAAGGTAGATAAATTATGATGTGAGGATTTATATAGAAATATAACTTTTAAATGAAATACAAGAAATGTTTACAGATTTATCTGGAGTATGAAAACACTAATATTTTTAGTTAAAATATTACTATATATATATGTAATAAAATTTGGAAATATAGGAGTAATAGGGCCCATACATCATATTTCTCACTAAATGATAGGCTTATTGTTTATGATATAAAGTTGCATGAGAAAGTTGAATATTGCCTATGCATAGTGACAGATCCATTATCTGACCATAAAATTCAGACTTTCCTTCTTCACTTAGTAATGGATTTATAGCTCACAAGTGGCTGCCAGCAACACTACATTTCCCAGTCTCTTACAGCTGGAAGAAATCCTGTGACTAGTTTCAATAGAAGGCAAGCTGAGTGATGTGTGCCACTGAGAGCCTTAACCAGCCCATTCTTTCCTGCATTCCCCTCAGCCCTTCTTAGAAGCTAAAATAATGGAGACCAGAGTGATTCTATATCGCACATGGGAAAGAAGGCCAGGTGCTGTCAGACTGAGACCCCGTGTGACTGTGTGGGCCAGAGGCACCACTAACCTGGAATACTCATTCATAGCTGTATGTCAGGAAACATAAACTTCCATCTATCTTGTTTGAGCATAGAATCCTGGGATTTTTTTTTTTCTTTTTGCTTCCGTAGCTTGGCATTTGACTCTAAAAGTTACTCTGATTAAATCTATACAAAAATACATGTTTATATGGTGCTACAGATGACAAGACTCCATAGGGAGGTAAGGTCATTGTTTTAAGATAACAGTTTATAAAGTTTACATATTTTCCAAAGATAAAATTTCTTTTACACAAGTAACTACTAAAAGTCAGTGAAGTGTCAAACACACAGTCATTGTTCAATAGATTCTGCTTGCCTCAGAAATCCAAGGAAGGCCATATATAAAACCAGGAGCAAATTGCTAGGGCAATTCACATTTGATTCCTAATTGCACATTTACCAGAAGAAAATTTGGCATTTGAATTCAGCATTTAAATTCACTACTATTCAGCAGTGATCTGAATTCCCAAGTTCAATTAAAAAGGTCATTACCCTCTGGAACTGAAGGTGCTCTTTTAATTACAATATTGCTAATGAATTGGGAGACAAGACAGTTTGGCTTAGTTCAATTAGCACATTTAAGTCAAAGCAAGCTCCAGTAAAAGTGGGTGACTTTACCAGTGACTTACTTTTTCTTTTGCCCCTCCCCCCACTTCTAGTTTTTCTTTTCTTCTTTTGTTTCTGCCTTTCTACCTCTTTCTTTCCCTCTTTCCTTCCTTTCCTCTCTTTCTTTTTCTCAAATTTAACCCTAACCCTAGCACTGAAGTCTCCCATTTCCACTTAATCTGTATTTCCCATTTCCACTTAATCTCCCATTTCCACTTAATCTATTGGTAAAGCTATTTAACAACTCAGAGTCTGCAAGGACAGTATTTTGCTTTGCAAAACTCTTCAAATTGATATAAATATTAGCAAAAAAAAAAGTTTGCTTAAAATTTCTTACATTACTTATCTGAATCAGGGTAAAACATGAATCACATTTTCCTTAACTAAAACAATAATTGTCCAATTTCTTTATCATAGTGTCTTGTGCACATTGTGCTGCATAAGAGGGGAAGAAATGAGCATATTAAGTACCGACTATGGTTTATCAAGATTAGTCTATTAATCTATATTAAGAAAAAGGTACTTCATGAAGATATTCCAAACTAAAGAATATGCTCCTGAGCTCTACACTTTCATATCTGTCTAGGATTCAGATGACATTAAATGTAGTAGTTTCCAGGTAAAGAAGAGACAATCTTCCTTTCAAAGTCATTTTAAAACTCAGAAAATTAGCTCTTACACCCAAACTCTTAACAAGAACTCTACTACCAGACAGATTTAAATAAAGCTCATAACACCTGGTTGCAACATCTGGAATTTAACTTCAAGAAAAATAGTTGATTAGAGTTTGCCCAGGTTATTTTCTTCTTTGCTACGCCAGTAGAGGGCTTGGAGAAGTTATCCAAAATATCCCACATGTTTGAGGCAGATGGACAGGGCACTTGTTCAGTCACTCGACAAACACACCAAGGAGCCTACTGTGAGCTTGGAGCTAGGCAGCTCTGAAGAGAAAAAGCTAGATTCTACTTTTTCTGTAAATTGTCAGTAAGACAGTTTTAAAGCTGAGTGTAGTGGTTCATGCCTATAATTCCAATTCTTAGGAGGCTGAGACAAGAGGATCACAGATTTGAAGCCAGTCTCAGCAATTTAGCAAGACCCTCAGTGACTTATTGAGACCCTGTTTCAAAATAAAATAGGGATAGGGGTGTAGTTCAGAGGTAGAATGCTCATGGGTTCCATCTCTATACCAAAAAGAAAAAAAGATAATTTTAGCAATGGAGGAATGATTTTGTTCTAATTTAGAACCATAGGGCATTTTCCTGGATAAGTCATACATTTATATTCAGAACATAGTCATATCTTTTTTTTTTTTTTTTGGTGTGTGTGTGTGGGGGGGGGTACTGGGGAGTGAACCCAAGGTTATTCTACCTCTGAGCTACACCCTCAGCTCTATTTTATCTTTTTTATTTAGATCTTTTTGAAACAAGGTCTCATTAAGTTGTGGAGGACCTCATTAAGTTTTAAGGCTGGCCCAAACCTGTGATCCTCCTGTTTCAACCTCCTTAGTACTGAGATTACAAGTGTGTGCCATCATGGCTGGCCAGTCATTTTTTTTTTTTTTTTTGCAGTACTAGGGATTGAACTCGGGGCGTTCTACCTCTGAGCTATACCCCCAGCCCTATTTTTTATTCTTTATTTTGAAACAGGGTCTCACTAAGTTGCAGAGGGCCTTACTAGGTAGCTGAGGCTGGCCTCGAACCCGGATCCTCCGGTCTCAGCCTCCCAAATGCTAGGATTACAAGAGTGTGCCACCACGCCTGGCTCCAGTCATATTTTTTTAAAAAAATATTCTTTTTTAATATATTCAAGTAAGATATGGTCTCTAAAGAAAATCCATAAATAAAAAAAGAAAATCAAATACTCTCTCCCCCAAACTGCAAACACATTGTTTTATTTCCTTTCATATTTTCTCTTTTCTTTTTCTTGTGTGAAGTTTTTATAAAAAGTTTCAATTATACAGTTTTTAAATTTTTTCAAGCCAGGCATAGTGGTATACAACTATAATCCCAGCACTTGGGAGGCTGAGACAGGAAGATCGCAAGTTCAAGAACAACTTCAGCAATTTAGTGAGACTCTTAGTGACTTAGTGAGACTTTTTTTTTTTTTAAAAAAAAAAAGAAAGAAAAAGGAAAAGGGGTTAAATTTCAGAGATCAGATGCTTGTAGCCTCAATTTCTAGTACCACAAAAAAATACTTTTCATAGAAATTTCAGTAGTATATTTCATAATAGATAGTACCATGATTCTTCTTATAGTTTTCTCCTTGCAGATTATAAGATGATCATTTTTGTGAATACCAACTTCCTATGAAAAGTATTGAGTCAAATGATACACATGTACACATACACACACATATCACATGTAGTAATTGTTCATTCATATTGCCAAAGTGCATTCTTCCACGGTTGAAATAAATTATACTTCATCTAACAAAATAGGAGAATGCCCACGTAACCTTATTCAGGAAAATATATAATGTATAGCTTGCTCAGTTGTACGCATAATTTTCTAATGTGATAGGAAAATGATTGTATGTCCTGCTTGTTTTAAGATTTTTCTATATTTGTAACCAAGGTATGGTACTTTGTGAAAAGCTTCTTCACATCTGTATTTTACTACAGTGTTGCTTTCTTTTAAAAATTTTGTCTGTCTTTGAAGTTTCTTTCCAATAACATATTGAATATAAGATAAATTGTAAAACAATAAAGTATTTTTTTAAAATATTAATTTTAAGAGTACTATATGCATATTAACTATGAACTTACATTTGGACATGCTCTTTAAAATACTTTACCAGGTATAACTGAATTTCAATTTTATTTATGATATATTTGATATACAGAAAGGTATAATTTTTACATTGCTAATTTAATATATTTCTCATATCAAGATGTTAACCCACTTTTTCTTCCTTTTTATTTTTTTTTTTTAGGTCTCACAAATGTCTATGATATTTTTCACATACTTCTAGTACATTTCTTATGATTCCCAGTAAACTAATAACTTAAAACAAATTCCACCTATTGAATTTTTTTACTAATTCCAAGAAATATGAGTTCTAGTTTCTCTCTAAACATATTATTTGAAAACCATATTATGATTTGATTTTTTTCTCTGGTAATTAACAGTAATTAATCTTCTTTTTTTAATCTTCTTAGGAAAGCCAAACTTCTAGAATTATTATTATTATTATTTTTTTCTGTACTGGGGATTGAACCCAAAGGTATTCTACCTCTGAGCTACACCTTCAGCCCTATTTCTTAGTTTTTAGCTTTGAAACAGGATCTTGCTAAGTTGCTGAAAGTCTCCCTAAGTTGCTAAGGTTGGTCTTCAACCTATGATCCTTCTATCTCAGCCTCCCAAGAACTGGGATTAGAGGTGTGTGCCACCACATCTGGCTTCCAGAACTATTTAAAATAACAATAACAGAGATCTCTAATGTTAGTTGTTGTTAGATCAGAGAATACATGGAGCCTAGTGGGTGGCCCAAATAACCTCAGGCAGTAAAAAAAAAAAGATGTAACTGTGCCATAACAAGTCAAAATGTGGCAGTCTGATCCAACCTAGGAAGCAGTTGCTAGAGCAGAAACACTCCAACCCTGACCACAAAGGTCAGCCCCCACCATGTGTGAGCAACTGAGGCCAGCTGTTCCCCAAAACTTAGCACTACCCCTTTCCCTGCTCTCCCTGCTATAAAAATTTTCTTGCAGACTCCTAATGCTGCTGCTCTCTTATGTGAGACAGTCTGGCAGCCTCCCTTCAATAAATCTTCCCTGATTGGACCAGCCTCCAGGATCTTTTGTCTCTTGGGTTGTGCTGATCACCTTACATTTTGGTGCTTAACCCCGGGATCCCACGTCCCTGGACCACCCAGTCCTCAGACCGACCCTCTACTTGGCGCATACCCTCAAGACACCCCATTTGCCGCTGTACTTGGCCCCATATCCACCACTTTTCATCCGCTAGGACCTTTTGCCTCCTTCCTCTCTCCTCTTTGGACCACTGACGGTGGGTAAGTCCTCTTGCTCTGGAAACTGTCTGCCTGCTGTCCCTAAATCTTACCGGTACGCCAGTAGTCTCCTCTCACCCTGCATTGGGCGCCCCTCACCCAGCCAGGGATGCTTGATCTGAGTGACCTGGGCATTCTCAGGAGCCTCCTTCTCTTGCATGGGGACGACCTCAAGAGACAGGGGCCTCCTCCCGTCTAGGTTCTTGCCTGCCCTGTCAGTCCTTTTCTGGCCTCTTGCTTCTCATTTTGCTCATTTTCGTCCTCCTCCTTCTCTCCCTTTTATTCCATCCTAACATGGGCTCTTCCTTCAATAAACGTCCCTCGGATTCTCCTCTCTCCTGCCTTCTCAAATTTTTCTCCACTCTGGGACTTCAGGATTATATTAAGGCCTGCCACCTCAAACCAGTCTCAATAGCACAAAAATGGCACCCTAGATTTTCAAATTCTAACAGACCTTAATAGCTTCTGCCACCTTACAGGCAAGTGACCCAAAGTGCCCTATGTTCAGGCTCTCTTTACTTTGCGGTCCCGACCTTCTCTTTATACTTCCTACTCTCCCCAGCAGGTTCTCCTGGCTAAGGGCCACCAGTCCCCTAACAGACACACCCTCACAGACCTGCCATCCACTTTTACCCCTGGTATTGAGGGCATGTCCCTCCTGTTCCTCCCTCAAGTCTTCCTGTATCCTCTCAACACTCCGCAGGTCCTCCTCCTTCATCTGCTGATAACCCAAGCTCAATCTCTTCAAATTCTCCTATTTCTCCACCTTCCCCCCAAACCCATTCATCGTTATCCAACATCCCTCTAAAAACCCAGCCAAATTTCATGCATGCCTTTCAGAGGCTCTGGTACAATTCACCAAACTTGACCATTCCTCTGATACAGGCCACTTTTTAATTAACTCCCACTTTAGTACCCAATCAGCACCAAACATTAAAAAAAAATTTTTTTTAAGAAGCTTGAGGATGGCTCCCTAACTCCCCAACAGGACACCTTATTAATACAACATTCAGGGTTTTCAATAACTGGAAAAAACAGAAACAGGCTAATAGGGGCGCCCACACTAAACAGAGCTTCCAGCTCTTGGCAGCTGCACTGTGGCCCTCTACACCTGACAAACAGAGTCATCAGGACATGCTTCAAGTGTGGTGAGACTGGACACTGGGCATGAGCCTGACCATTGCCAAAGCCTCCACTGGGTCCATTTCCTGCATGTGGGCAGAAAGGACATTGAAATGTCGACTGTCTCTCCCTGTTACATCAGGCTAGGCCCAGTCCCCCAGCCCTTTCCCAAAAAGACCTCTCCACTTGCTCGGTCTTGCATCTGATTGACGGTGCCCCTGCGTCTCCAGCTCCTGACTGTTCCATCACTGTCATGCCAGAAAAGCCCAGGGTCACTCTGCAGGTTGCTGATAAATGTCTTAGTTGTGCTATTAATGCGGGGCCACCTGGTCTGTTCCTGTTCTTCCGTTCTTTAATGGTCAGGCCTTTCCATCCCAGGTTACTGTCACAGGGTTCATGGCCGCGCTCAACGACCTTGAGCCGCAGGTTCTCTTCCATGCTCAATATGGAGTTACCCCTTTACCCATTCATTTGTTATGTCCAACTGTCTGGTCCCCCTTCTTGGTAGGGATATTCTCTCTAAGCTTCACCTTGCCCTCTCCTTTGCCCTGGGTCCCCAACCTTCCTTTCTTTTCTTGCTCTCAGAAGTCTCATCCTCCATCCCACATTCACCCCCTTCATTGCCTCTTCCACTACCACCCCCCAAAGTCAATCCTATAGTCTGAGATACTTCCTCTTCCTCTGTAGCCTCCCACCGTACGTACCCCAATATGGCTTTAGAGACAGCCCCCACTCCTTTGTCCAGGCCTTAGCCATCGACCTTGACCTTCTTACCCTCAGGCTCTTCCCCAGTGTGCCTCAGGGCACTGGCAGCCACCCCCATTCTAACACAGGAAGCCCTCAAACTCATCCATGCATGCCCTGTATTAGTTCTATCCCCACACCATCTCAAAGACCTTGTCTTTCTGCCAGACAAAAAGCCCTCTAAAAATTTCAAAGAGTGATAGGGTTCTGTCACATTTAGATTCCAAACTTTGCTGTCATAGTAACAACAAGAGACCTTTCAACATCAACAACTTAAAAGACAATTGCTAAAAAATCTTTCACCTTAATTGTCTCAAAAAAAAAAAAAAAAAAAAAAAAAAAAACAAAGACAGCAGTCCAGATTCTGGTCCAACAATCAGCACCAGTATTAAAACTTTCACATACAACTTAAGATGGTACATACCTTAAATCCAGTCACCCTGCTGGCACACAGTGATGAGCCACCAATCCAGGACTGTAAAAAAGTGCTGACACAATTCACTTAAAAAAGCCAGACTAAAAAACAAGCTATGAACCAATTGTTGTCTCAAAAGTCACCCAAAACAGCAGTAGCCCTGAGCATCACTTGGCAACTACATTCCACTTATCAGCCACAGAGTTCAGACACAATAATTAGGGCTAACAAATCTGAGTTTAAAAAAAATAGGGAAAAACTAAAACTGCTGTATTCCAGTTAATGAGTTGGCTTTCTCTTTTCCCCTCTCCTTCTGTTTACTAAGATAACTTTGTTGTTCAAGGTTGCTTAAAACTTAGTTATTTCAGTCAGCTCTAGCTAAATGTAAACATCTAAAACTGTAACTCTCTAAAGTCTAGGCCACTGTAAAACTTGGATAAATGATTTTAATTTGTATCTTACTTTGTTAAGAAGATATGTATAAAGTTATTTCAAAATGTAAATTCCAGAAGGGAATTATGACAAAAAGGAATCAGTATGTAGGAATGAGAAAATGTAAAGAAGGTACATGGGTTTGAGAAATTTTGGTAAGGAAGGACAAAAAGAAGGGAGAATCTTTTAAAAATAAAGTATCCTGTATGATAAAGTTTATCCTAATATTGTCCCAAAGAAAAAAATAGGATAAATTCAGAGGGCTAAAAGCAAGTCGCAGAAAGTTTGGGCATGTCAAAGAATATTTGTGTAGGGTAAAGTTTATGAAAAGAATGCATGTGTGATAAAGATGGTTATATTTACAAATTATTCAAAAGGTTTACAGTGAGGTTCTATTACAATAATTTCCTGTGTTTTCTACTGTCTCTGTCTTCTCTGGTTATCTAAATTTCACTTCTAACGTAAAAGTTAACTCTTGTGTAACTGTAATGCTATATTTGTGCTTCCAAATGTTAAAAATGTATAAATGGGTATTAAACAAAACACCAGTCTTTAGCTATCCCAGTCTATCACAGCCAACTAAAGCCAGCAACCCTGGAGCCAACAGCACCAGAGACAACAATAGACTGCTTACAGAAAATCTGAAGTCAAGCAAGCAGATCCTGAGTAGGACAACTCACCCTGCTCCAGTCACATCCAGAGGCTGACAAGACAGTGCACAATGAAAGATTGAAGAGTGCCACATCTCAGGCCACAAAATCGGGATTTAGATTTAATGTCATAATTGCGTGTCATAAGTCCTTTAAGACTAACTTTATTACTAGGATTTATGATGGTCTTTTTTTGAGTGTGTGTGGTACTGGGGATTGAACTCAGGGGCATTCTACCTCTGAGCTACATCCCCAGTTCTATTTTTTATTCTTTATTTGGAAACAGGGTCTCACTAAGTTGCAGAGGGCCTAACTAAGTAGCTGAGGCTGGCCTTGAACCCGGATCCTCCTGTCTCAGCCTCTTGAGTACTGGGATTACAAGTGTGAGCCACCATGCCCGGCTTTGATGGTCTTAATTTTAACACTTAGGTATCTACTTAATTTAACTTTGCATTGTTACCATTAATGTATCTAAAATTTTCAAACCTATTATTGTCAAATTTAGTAATTTGTTTCCTCAAATTCATACAGACCTCAACCCTCCCAGTCTAACATTCCTAGCCTCCCTCTCCTCTAGCTGGGACCAAAATCGACACCCATTGCCATCATTAACAGGCAGGAGTGTTAGGTCAGGGGGTACATGAAGCCTAGTGGATGACATAAGTAACCTCGGGCAGTAAAAATTAAATATGCAGCTGTGCCATAACAAATCAAAATGGGGCAGTCTGACCCAACCTAGGGAGCAGTTGCAGGAGCAGAAACACTCCAACCCTGACTTTGAAGGTCAGCCCCCACCACATGTGAGCAACTAGTCTAGTTGTTCTCAAAACTAAGCACTACCCCCTCCCATGCCCTGCCTGCTATAAAAATTTTCTTGCAGACCCCTAATGCTGCTGCTCTCCTGTGTGAGACAGTTGGGCAGCTTTCCTTCAATAAACCTTCCCCGATTGGACCAGCCTCCGAGATCTTTTGTCCCTTGGGTCGTGCTGATCATCTTACAGTTTTTAGTGTAAAATTTATATTTTTAAGCCCATTAAGGAAATACTCATCCAAATCTACATATCTCAAATGTATTTTGTTGGTGGTGCTGATGAAGAACCTTTTTACATATAAATTCAGAAATCATCTATATTATAAACATTTTCTGCTATCTACCAAATTATTAAAATATTTTTTACTTTTACCTTTCAGTGATATAACATTAATATTTTCTTTATCACTTATTATGAAAATATATCATTCTTCTGTATAACTGATTAAAAATTTCCTAAAATTTTTAATTCATTTTTATATTGGGTTTTACCATCTATAATAAGAAAAAATATTTTACAGTAATAGAATATTTTTATACTTTATAGTTGGCTAGAAATGCTTAAGGAGCAAATCAGAATAAACTCACCAAAAAGATTAAGTAAAGTTATAATAAAGTTTTTTAAATAAAATTTTGACTTTGTAAGTTTAAAAGGATCATTATGTTTTGTGGAAAGTTAATTAGGTAGACCTATGGCTATCATATTGTGCTAGAATTTTTAAAATTCCAATATTTAAGTAATACTCTACAGTATAGGGATGTTACTTGAAAGTCATTACCTTTGTACTATGGTAATGCTAGAAGAAAGGAGAGGTTTACCACTTCCAATAAATACTTGGATCATTTTCATATATTTTTTTTCTAATTTTAACCTCTTATCTCAGATTCTTCATATAAATATATATATTTGGGGCATTCTACCTCTGAGCTACACCCCCAGCCCTATTTATTATTTTGAAACAGGGTCTCACTAAGTTACAGAGGGCCTCATTAAGTAACTGAGGCTGGCCATGAACCCAGATCCTCTTGTCTCAGCCTCCCAAGTACTGGGATTACAAGTGTGAGCTACCATGCCTGGCTTTGATGGTCCTAATTTTAACATACACACTCTCTCTCTCCATATATATATATATATATATATATATATCCTGCAAATGACCACTTTTTATCATCTATTCTCTCTTCTTCAGTGGTTTTGTGTTTTCTAGTTCTTTATTGAGAAAGCAAAGAATATATACATTATAAAAAGATCTTTTTCAAAAAAGAAGTATTTCTTTTTGCAATTTTAAGACCTACTTATGTTGTTAAGTCTTTCTATAGTCCTTAATTTGATTTTATCTGTTTGAATAAAAAGATCTCTACCCAAGTCCAAAATATTTTATATAATGGATATATATCTTTTTTGCCACTATTTACTTAGGTACAATTAGATAATCCCTTGCCGATTTTACCAATGAATTCTAGGTTAACTGAGGTTTGATCTTCTCTTGCTTTCCTAACCCTTGAAGTAAATTAGGTGAACATCCAAGTGCTATGCGTATGTATGTTACTATCGCTCTGAACTTTACTGTAATGTGAGACTACAATGCACCAATAAAAATATATTTTAAAAAATAGGTGAATTTTACTTGTGGGTAATTTTAAGCAGCTTGAAATTCTTTAAAATTTTCCCCATAGCAATGATTATTTTATTGATCTGCTTTCCATTCTATTTCATCTAACATGTTGTGTATTTTTACCAATCCTTTTCACCTCTGGCCATGTTGTATTATGGAAGTGACAACTCCATATCAAATACAGAGAGATACTAATTGTGTTGGGGACATGGGGGAGGATATGAAAATGTTTCAGCTTTCTTGGTCATCCTTAAACTGGGTATTATCACTAATACCCTTGATATAGATAGATCATAAATCTCTGAACAAAGGATCCAGAGTGGAGATGCATGGTGGACATCTTTTAACCCTTCAATTACTTCTTAATCCATGCCATTTCTACTCTCTTTAGAATAGTAGTTGTGAAATTTTATTGTGCATCACCTGAAGGGCCTGTAAGAAAGGAAAGCAGTCTTTTCTATTTAAGTTACAGGATCGTGTAGAAACTGGCAGGGTTCTATTTTGTAGCTGTAGCTTAGCCATCCATTTTGTAACTTTTGTACATGTGTCTATATGTTCCAGTCCTGGATGTACTGGTTTCATGTTTCTCCTTTTGTAAAATCTGCCCAGGGGAAGCCAGCCAACTGGATTAGATTGTGAAGTCTTATTCCAGCCAACCCAGTAGCCTATGCTTTAGGGGGATAAAAGGCTGCGTGGACTGCTCTTGTGGCGTGCTTGCTACTCCCTTCTGAGCAGAAGTAAATTGCCTTGCTGAGTTACTTTTAGTTTCATGAATTTTTTTTTTTTTTTTTTTTTTTTTTTTGGTACTGGGGATTGAACTCAGGGGCGTTCTACCTCCGAGCTATACCCCCAGCCCTATTTTTTATTCTTTATTTTGAAACAGAGTCTCACTAAGTTGCGGAGTACCTCACTAGGTAGCTGAGGCTGGCCTCGAACCCGGATCCTCCGGTCTCAGCCTCCCGAATGCTGGGATTACAAGCGTGCGCCACCACGCCCGGCTTCATGATTTTTTTCTTTATTTGGAGCTTCCCTAAAATCCATTTCTAACAGGTGTATTACAAAAGGATTGCTGCCATACTTCAGGAGCATCTGATTTATTAGGGCTTGGGTGGGATAATCATTTACATTTCTAACAAGTCCCATGTGATGGTGATGCTGCTGCTTTGACCACCACATCTGGGAGTGGCCAATCATGGGTTGAATATTTTTTCAACTTTGCATCAGTATGTATTTTTTATAGGAATTCCCTGTGCAAATAAGGAAAGGTCAGTTAAGCATCCATCACCAGTGATTTAGTTAGAATATACTATTATGTTTATATAGTTTATTTCAAATTGTATTATTAAAATATTTTTAAAATCATCATAGTTTCAGTTATGAAGAGGCCAGTTGAAAATAAAATATAACAAATAATACAAAATACAATAAAATAATTGAATAGTACATTTTTAGATGATTTAATTTGAAAATGTGCTTCTGAGCTAAAATTATCTTATTTTTAATGAGTTTTAAATGTTTAAAAAATGTCTAAAATGAAAATAGAATTAAGCCTGAGGTATGGTAATATATATGTATTTGTGTGTGCATGTGTGTGTATATATATATATATATATATATAAAAGTTACTAAAGAAAACAACAAAGAAAAATTCTAATTTCTGGCTGAATGTATTAAAATACAAAGAGCAAAGCCTTTATGATATTATAACAAGCACTTCCAAGACAACATGGGAATTGAGTAGAAAAAGCTGTTACTCCCAGCTAGTCAAATTCTTATCCTTTAGGGATTCACATCTTGACAGCAAAACTGTGAGACTGTATCTCTATTTGTCTCATTGAGCTAACAAAAAAAGGACTGGGAACTTTAGTAAAAAGAAATCAGCAACTTAGTGAGACCCTATTTCATGCAAGAACAGGTGTGTTCAAGGTGGTATAGCCGTGGACCAGACCCTATTTCAAAATAAAAAAAAAAAAAGGGGGCTGGGTATCTAGCTTAGAGGCAGAATGCCCCTGGGTTCAATCCCTAGTACAAAAAATAAAAATAAAATAAATAAATAAATAAATAAATAAATAAATAAATAAATAAATGAAAAGAAAGGAGAAGAAAATTATGTTCTTGTTCAGTTGTCTCTTGAAATTCTATTTCTTTAAGAGTGGAAAGGAGTTGGGTATGGTGGCATATACCCATAATCCCAGTACTTGGGAGGCTGATACAGGAAGATTGCAGGTTCAAGGTCAGTCTCAGCAATTTAGTGAGACCCTGTTACAAAATAAAAATAGAACTGGGGGTGTAGTTCAGAGGTAGAATGCCCCTGGGTTCAATCCCCATAACAATAACAACACCACCACCAACAACAAAAAAATGGATAGACATGATGATACGTAATTCAATCAATAAGAACACTACCATGTACTTTAATAATTAAGAAAATTAGATGGTGGCTATTGGATAGTTCCTGGGTGACAGTGCAGAACCTAGAAGTGCCCCACTGAGACTATGTCTGTGAGGCTCAGAGGTATCAGATCCCTAGGTTTGGAAACTTTTATGGTTCAACTCCAAAGAAACTTTCATATTAACTATGTGATTGCCCTGTAACTTTAATCTTATCAAATTATGTCTACTTTTTTACATTAAACTATTTCTTTTGTTCCCATCCTCTTAGAAATTAACGATTTGGGTTTTCTCCACACATAGCAGCACCATTTCAAGGTAATAAGATGAGCTCTGTTCCTTTATCCTCTGCTTTCTGCAGTTTGCTTCTCTCTGTGTGAAAAAGATGTTTCTTTTTTAGAAGCATTGTTCCCATAAACACAAACGGAAGCTCTTTTTGCAGTTGAAACCTGATAGTGAAGCAGAGTCTTTGTTTAAATAAACTGTCAAAAGAAATTATCTTTGTTGTTATTGTTGTTGTTTTGTTTTGTTTTGTTTGTGGTACTGGGAATTGAACCCAGGGGCATTCTACCTCCAAGATACACCCCCAGTCTTATTTTTTATTCTTTATTTTGAAACAGGGTCTCACTAAGTTACAGAGGTCCTCACTAAGTAGCTGAAGCTGGCCACAAACCCAGATGCTCCTGTCTCAGCCTCCCAAGTACTGGGATTACAAGTGTGCGCCACCACACCTGGCTCAAAGAAATTGTCTTTCAAAGCCCTTAAGGTGATTCTTAGGCACATTAAGGTTAGAGCCCACTGCAATAGTAAAAGACAAATTATGGTTAAAACATTGTAAAGGTTGTTTTAGCAAATTTAGTAGCTTTAGTAAGTAAGTAAAGCTGAAGTAATGTCTTCTGATGAGGATAAGGGATGGCTTCTGGCACTTGAACTGGAAAGTAAAGGGGCTTTTTCTTCTTTTCTTTTCTTTTTTTTTTTCTTTTAAACAGGTTGTTCTGTGGAATAGCATAGCAAATTCCCAAGGCCAGCAAAATACATCTATCACTGTGGGAAACAAGTAAGTCAACATATAAAGTCTAAAGACATTATCAAAATATTTCGTGCCTACCGTGAGAGAAAATGTGTGCCACCAGGAAGGGTATGGGGAGGCCCCCCAGAGTGACTCTATAGGGCAGAGGAAGAAGAGTAATTAATGCCCATTTGGAATAGTAATATAAACTGAGGAACAGGAAAACAGAAATTTAGATTTCCAAAGCTAAAAGAGACTGGGGATAATCTAATACATTTCAATATGCTACACATTAGTTTCATCTCTCCAACATATGAATAAGTGTTTGTGTGGCCTCGGTAAGGTTATATTATAAATTTATCAGGATTCCCTTATATATGAAGAATATAATCTAATTATCAAGACAAAGGAGTCCTTTTGTGCTCTCCATTTTTTGTTTGCTTGTTTATCATTTTCACGTGCTCATGAGTCATTAACTCCACTTACAGGATGTTTTTGAATTTATTTATATTCATTCATTCATTCATTGCTTTTGTGGTTTTGGAAATCAAATCCAGGGCCTCACACATGCTAGGCAAGTGTTCTACCACTGAGCCACAGAGCCAAGCCACTGGTTATAGGATATTTTAATACATGTTAATCTTGTCTTTAATTATATTTCTTAGTTAGTAATTTGTATTTAAAGCATTTCCCCTGCCTCTAGTTTTCTACCTTTTATTCATGAATTTAGAATAATAAGTTGAAATAACAAAGCTCCAACTCATTTCCATTGATACAGAAATGAAATGGTATAAGATTAAATTATGGGACATAAGATCCAGCATTGTTTAGCACACAAGCCAAGAATGTACTTACCTACATGGACTGATCAGAGGGGTAGAAAAAGGCCTGGCTATCCAAAACACATCCCTGCTGCCCAGTTATATTGGTTCTATAAAATGTATGTATTTTACAAGGATAAGCCTATATCCTAAGATTTCTTTAGACATATAAAACATGACTAGAAATCACTGTAGCTGTTTAAATATAGAGTAGTTTCTGATATCTAAGAAATTAAACTTCTGAGCCAGGTGTTTTGGTGCACACCTGTACTCCTAGTACTTGAGTGGCTGAAACAGGAGGGTCACAGGTTCAAGGACAGCCTCAGCAATTCTGTGAGACCCTCAGCAACTTAGTTCCAAAATTTTTAAAAAAGGGGGCTTAGAGTATAGCTCAGAGGCAGAATATCCTTAGGTTTAAGGTTTAATTCCCAATACCAAATCATTCATACACACACACACACACACACACACACACACACACACGTGTGTGTGAATAGAAATTAGGAAATATATATATAGCATATTTATAGAATTAGGAAATATGTTTCTAGAATTAAGGAATACAATCATAAAAAGTTACCTGTAAAACTAATAAAGTCATGAGGATAAAAAGCCTGCATATATGAAGAACTCCTGTTAGGAGATTTTTCTAAATACTTGCTAAAAATAAAAACATAAGCTTTTGTGATTAATCTGAGATTGATACTCTAAGCCATTTGGAAAGATATTAGAGTGAATTCTTGAACAGACAGGACTTCTATATTTCTGCTGTAAGGAAAAGCAAAATCCATTCAATTAGATTGCAAAATGTCTGGCATGAGCTTCTAGATATCGGTAATGAGAGGACTGTATAGGAAGAACACATTCAGAGAGAGTGGAAATGAGATCACCAGAGATGAGGGGAAGGAGAAAGGGGAGGAAAGACAGAAGTAGGTTAGGAGAAACAGGAAAGAGTCTTATAGATAATCTGTAGGCACCAAGAACTGATACAGTAAGTTTGTTAAGGTTTATCTTCTTCTTGTGTAGGTTTTTATTTCCTTGAATTGACATAAATATCATGTCTTCAAATATTTGAGAGGTCATTTAGCCTGAGGTCATAAATTGTGTCATTTGTATATGACATTCTTTCTTGAATCATAGAATGAAGTGGTTTTTTTGTTTTTGTGATAGAAGCATCTTATAGATAACTCATTTCTATATTGTTATCTGATGGAATGATTAACACTTTGTCAAGCTCACCCAACTACTTAGAGAGAACAAGTAAAGACAAAAGATTTATCTTGTGACAAATATTTTCCATTCATCTCTTTTTAGATGTTATCTAATGGTCATTGGCTGGCTGGGGATGTAGCTCAGTGGCACAGCACTTGCCTAGAATGCTCAATTCCCTGGGTTCCATCCCCAGTACCACACACACAAAAATAGTCATTGGCTTCCCAGAGTTTAGTAAAGAAAATTTGTGTGCCTTGCATTTATATTTTAAATATTTTGAATTATTTAAGGACCACATTATTATATCATTAGTTAATTGGTTAGCTTACAATATCAAATATTACTTCATAAAACAGGATCCATTCCCCTCAATAAATAGTTTTCCAAATGACATTGAGAAAAATAATCAGCATAATCAGCATCTTTTGTGTTTCAATAATTACTCAATTGAGTTTTTCCTGAATCTGAGGTATAATCTCTATGCCTTTATGAGTTCTAAGGATGTTTTTTACATTGAGCAATAAATCGCAACGAAGTATTTCAGATGTCAACACCTTTGAGTGATTTTTTTTAATGACCTCTAAAATATCTTACTTCAATTCTAGATGCTAAATCCATTTAGCCACACTAGCACAGAAGCTCTTTAAAAGCTAGGAGTCACAACTTAACAACCGAGATGACACAAATTTAGTTGCGTCTTCACAGTAGGCTCCGCTCTCAGCAATCTCTCATTCACCGCGTCATATATAGTTAATGGTCACAAGGTCTATGGCTCCCCTTACACTGCAGCATGTTATGTTATCCTCAAATGCATAAATTTTTAAATTTGGCATATGCAGAAATATCCTATGGATTTTACGTACTTCAAAATTTGGTTTCCAAAGTCCTTATCACCTCCTAGTTCTTCATTCTACAATTGCCTCTGGCCAGAAAGTACACTTAGTAAAAACCATACCAGAGAACCAGATCATCTGCTGGTATCAACCGTAGCATTTAGAAACATACAGTTAAGATGCACAGAATATCTAAAGAACTGAAGTATCTGCTCACCAGCTTTTAAAAGCCAGGCCTATTGGTAAGGGGTATGTTCTACAAGTATCCACATTTATTCACTCATTTGATTAACCACTATACAATGACTACTGCATGTCCCATATGTGAAGGGGCCAATAGAATATAACAGAATAATTCATTCTTCTCATCTAAATCCATTATTCTTGGTGTTTATAACATTGCTTCGCAGAAAAGACACAAAATAATATTCTGCTATGAGGCATGACATAAATTCATATTAAAGGCATTTATAATAAATGGTTCTGGTAGCAGGGCATGATGACGCTTGCCTATAGTCCCAGTACTTGTGAGGCTGAGACAGGAGGATTATAGGTTCCAGGACAGTCTCAGCAAGTAGTGAGACTCCTCATCAATCTAGCAAGACCCCATTTCAAAATAAAAATAAACTAGAGCTGGGTGTGTAGTTTGGAAGTAGAATGCCCCTGGATTCAATTCCCAGTACAATAAATAAATAAATAAATAAATAAATAAATAAATAAATAAATAAACAAACAAACAAACAAATAGTTAGTTCTGGTAGTCTCCTGCCACCGACTGTGTCATCCATCAGAAAGCTCTTCTTTTTTGTTTTGGTTTTAGGAATTGAACCCAGAGGCATTCTACCTTGAAGCTACATCCTCAGGCCTTTTTACTTTTTATTTTTTATTGAAACAGAGACTTGCTAAGTTGCTGAAGCTGGTCTTGAACCTACCATCCTCCAATCTCAGCCTCTCAAATACTGAGATTATAGGCATGCACCACCACACCTGGCTCTATTCCTTAATTTTCTTATTTGCAAAATGAAAAATGTGGACTAAAAGATATGTTAAGTTCTTCCATCTTTCTATCTTCTGTCAAACAAGATATAATAAAATTTATTATATTATTTATTGGAACAAATAAATAATTATTTGGAACAAATGCTGACAAAAATTACTAGGTGATATTAGAAAAACAGATTTCAAGGCCAAAATCATTAGTTGAGACAAAGAGAAACATTATACAAAAGGTATAATAGAATAAAAAAGATTGTGGGCAGTGAATCCATTCAGATCTGGACACAAATTCTAGCTCTGCCATCTTATAGCTGTGTGACATTGGTAAGCCAATTTGCCATTCTTAACCTTCTGTGAAATGAGGCAAATAATATGTAAATGAGATAATGCCTGTAACATTGTCTAGCACACAAAAGCACTTGAACAGGATAGCTCTTACTGTAAGTGTTATCTGCACAGTGTTTTTTTACGGTTTCTAAGCCCTCACACATTACGCATGTAATTTTATCTTCACAACTACTCTGTGGGGTAATATTCCCACTCTGCATTTAAAGAAGCCGAATCACAAAGATGTTCACTCGTTACCATATGGAATACAGGGGAACAACTTACATGTTCATCCATACAAAAAGAGAGGCAGGGAAAGTCCAAGGTAAGAATCCTGACACTCTACGAGTGTCAAATTTTGCACAACTCTTTTCATCCCTAAGGTTTACTCCCCCCACTTTAAACGTTTTCCTTTTCCATGCTGCTGAAAACAAATGCACTGCAGGATGTGTGTGTTTATATGTGTGCACGCATACACTGAAAAGAGGGATGCAGTGTTAAGGAATTGTGATCTGTAAATATTAGAGGTTATTATTTGCATGTTTTACATACTTTCATCAACAATCTCAAATAATCTTCAAAGAGAAAAAATATAATTTTTATTAAGTTAATGGAGATTAAAGGCACAACAGAAATAAAATGCTGGTGGACTGTGACTTCCCCAAAGACATAATAAATATCCAAAGCCAGTAAATATAATGGAATTCAAATATTTTGACTTTGTATAATGTTGCCAACAAGCTTAGGAGGTGTATACCATCTTGGGCTTCAGTGCTTTTATTTTTTCCTGTATGTTTCTAGCTTGAAGTGTTCACAATAAGGTCAAGATAATTCTTCCCACTCTTAGGAAATACTAAATGAGATGGAACTTCTTCAGGACTAATTGGTTAATGATAGCCACACTTGTGAGTAGGAAGTTTGCAAAATCTGCATCCCACCCACCATGGCAGCCTTGAGACCTCTCTAGCTCTTATAAAATGACCTGTGGGTCACTCTCATTGCTCCAATGAAAATTCAGCTGGTAACTTTATAGCTGTGCATTTTTTGAACACACACCAAATTGTGGAAAACATATCTACATACTGTTACTTAGATATCTGCCAGTCATAATTCAGCTCTAATTGTTTATTAGCTTCTGATGAAATGTTGCACTGACCACAAATTTCAGAAATTGCAGGCAGGTTGGTCATGGAAAGATGGCTTTTTTGTCCTGGGACCTTTAAACAGTACTCCAAAATCAGAGACTACCGGACCTGTGATTAATCAATTACTCTGGTGTGGGTCACTCTGCTATAATTCTTAGAGAAAAAAGAAGTGTAGGAATAGATGGATCTTGATGATCTCTATGCTCTTCTTCATTTATCTTCCTCTTCCTTTTTTCAAGCTTATAATAACCATAAAAATAATAAAATGAGATGCACAAAGAGGGGATTTTCCCATAAATCAAATAAAATGGGTATACTGACAATAGTGCAGACTTCTGAACAGAAACATCCAGTGTGACAGTCTGTTTCCTAAAGAAACCTACAGATTAGACTTCCCACACAGTTCTTGCCATGTACCTCATCTGCTCCTCCCTGGTGTGGAAGGTGTCAGCACCACTTCATGCCAAACCTAAACAAGAGAATCTAACTGCAAAGAGGCTTTAGAAATCAGAAAAGTTTGATAACAAAATGTATGAATCTAGAGATTAAAGTTTTTAATACAAAAATGCCAAATTCATGTGTGTGTCTCCAAGTATAGAAAGCAATGCCATAGCCATTTCATGAGATTCAAGGTAACCTTAAAAAAAAAAAAAAGAAAAGAAAGCGATACTACAATATTTCTCTTCTGGTCCTTACGAATGCCACCAATAATTGCTATATTTCTGAAATCAGATAAATCTGTGAACTTGACTATAAATATCCTCTTGTTGCTATTTTCCTAGGTGTATCTGATATCTGACATGCTGCCAACTGACAGATGTACTACAGTTCCCACCTAATTAATATACTGTAGATTGTAAGTATAGTGTTTATATAAAAATATGAAATAACATGGATCCACTGTTGATCAGAAATAAATTAAAACATTCACTAATAAAAGGCATTTAAAAATTAGACCAATTATCTTAGCATTTGTTTTATAGCATCAGATTTTCATTTTACTTGAGCTTTTAATGAATAATTAATATTTAATAAAATGATTAATTCATTAAATTTATTTTTAGAGCAGTTTTAGGTTCCCAGCAAAATTGAGTGGAAAGCATAGTGTTCCCATATACTCTCTGCTCCTCTCAATGTCCCCCACAGTCAACATGCTTTACCACATTGGTACATTTGTTATTATTGATGAACATTGACATTTCATTATCACTCAAAGTCCATAGTTAATAGAAGGGTTCACTCCCAGTGTTGTACATTCTATGGTTCTCACAAATGTCGCTGCACTCAGCTTCCAAGGAATCCATTACAGTAGATATAATATGTATTATGTTATATTTTTCTTTTGGAACTCCATGCATAATTTCATGAAAATGTCAGAGTAATTTAGAAAACCTAGGTCTCTTTATGCTGCTTGTACTTTAGACAAAGTGATCAACAGGAAGCAGAGTAAATTTGACTTTTTTTTAAAGTAATGGGAACATTTCTTTAAAAGTTTCAAAATCTAATACTTCCATCTTGAAAAAGTGCCAAGTCTAATTAATTTTCTCATGAAGGGTATTTTTGGAGTATGCATAACTACAGCTTTAACTAGGTCCAACTTACCTATGTATTACCCTTTGGCAAGATCCCTTTTCTCTCTCTTGACCCCTACCTTAACATTGCTTGCAAGTAGCAAAGGAGATATGAAGAATTGGCTGATTTCTTCTGTGCTTCTGATTCTCTTCAAGTCACCTCCTAAATCAAGGTAAATTGCTACAGAAAAGAAAACTGGGAGGAACCCATTTCCCCAAATCAAGTGAAATACCTTCCAGTATTTTGCCACATGACTGTAATACCTGATTCTCATGGGCAGGATATACTCCAGATCTTATCTATATCTCTGACAAAAGCTCATCTTTCAAAACTGGAACCTAGAGGAGAAATTGCAAAACTAGCGATCTTTGACATTACATATTAGCACAAGTGATAGGGTTGTGTTTTTACTTTTATTTTGCTGTAAATTGATTTAGCAGCCTACACTTAAAAATCAATATGTTTTCACATTAGATCTGTATTTCTGGGTTCGCCTAAGAAATTGGAACACCTGACAATATTAAGCCTGTATTAATGCTGAGTAGAAGCTGACCCCTTTATAGCAGGCAAATGTTCTGCGTTCCATCACAGACACGCCCTACTGAGATCTTTCTTTCACTCATGACTTCTCTGCACTCTGCTGTAAGCATCTGTGCTTTTTGCCCTTACTGTAGGGAGAGGGGGCTGAATGATGGAGAAGGACACTCTTAAGGTATTTTAGATTTGAAAGAATACTCCTCACAAAATGCCCTGCAATTCTTCATTGCTATTAGGAACTCAATAGGTATTTGTGAACTAAGAGAAGAAGTTAAATGGTATACATAGCAGTGATTAAATGGCAAAATACATCCCTAATTCTAAACAATCTACTTACAAATGGACTAGTTGCACTTTCTCATTAGAAGATGATGCCTTATTTCACTTAGGTTTTATACCCTGGGCTAATCACGAAGCTGAGTAGTTACCTAAGAGTTAGAAAGGATTTCTCAGGCATAAATGTATGCTTCTAGAATTCTGCTTCTCTAGTTAGGGAAGGTGAAATAAGATATGAATGCAATCTTGGATCTTTTGCAGCTTGATGCACTTTATAGTAGGTCTTTCGTTCAAAAGCATGCAAAAATATTTCTCTTCTCTTCACTCAAAGAACTAAACATAAGGATGGGCTTAATTTTTATTTTTAGATTTATTATGCTATCTTTAGTCCTTTAGCCTCCAGCTTTGGTAGAAACCAGTTGATTTTCACTCTACCATTTGTTGGCTATGTGATCTTAGGTAAGTGACTTAATTTTTCTCAGCTGGGATTTTCATATTAGCAAAATGGTGATAATACTGTTTCTCTCAAGAAAAGTGAAGATTGATATAATAATGTAATCATTATGAAGTACTTTCATGATACTGATACAGAATACTAATGATTTACTTCCCTTTATTATATTCCTTTGTGTTTTTCTTCCTTCTTTAAGTTATTTTTGTCCTATAAAGACTGTAAAATAATCATACAATATGTCCGGTTAACTAGTCTCCTATATCCACCATCAAGTTACCTATACTTGTAAAGCAGAATAACCCTACTGTGGTTTCTAGAACCCTGAATGGCTTGTATTAAGAAGATTATTTTAATACCTCACTTTCCATTTACAGACAACAAAGCTGAATCCCAGAGTTCAGTGATTTGCTAAAGTCACATAAGCAAGGGAATAGACTTCATCTGTTTTAAAAGACAAAAATGGGACCATGTTTTAAGCAGTAGAGCTGTATATAGATGAGCCCAAATAGAGCAGCGCACACTGTAGGGACTCACTATACATTTTTAATTGAATGGAATAGTGATCAAAAGGAATAGAAAAACCCAATTTGCATGATCAGGCTCGTGATTAAAACAAAATTTGGCTTCCAGACTTGGGATTATTCATCAGTAATTGTCAGTTATCATGTTTGCTGGTTAACTCTTGGCCAAATATCACCATGGAGAGCAATCCTGGGACATTTCCAGTTTTAGAGAAGTTTCACACCCCAGTCAACCGTGTGCCAAAACTTTGGATATATAATTTCAGCAGGAGATTTTGCACGTGCCAAGTTTTAGTTTCTTAATGTTTCTGATAAAAGTTTTATCAATATTTGGAAGTTATATACTTGTTAGGGGTATCTGAAAATTTATATAATCTCTTTCCAGTTCAGATTTTTTTCAAAAAAGAAGTTCAACAGATGAAGGAAAAAGACTAATGTTCACCAAATAACATCCACATGATGTTGATGTAGTATTTGGTACTTTAATGTGTTATCCCATTGGATCCACTATTATCTTTATGTTGAAGTAGTAAATATCCTTTACAACACAGATATAAGAGATATTAGGGAATTTCTCCAAGAACATCTAGCCAGGATTCATAAATCTAAGTCTGTCTCCATATTTCACATTTTGCTCAGTAAATTGCTGATAACCATCTTTTAAGATTTTCTATAGGATTAATGGACATTCTGCTTTATTTTGTTAATCATTATATTCATTCAGTATTTACTGAATGATGTATGACCATATGTCAGGATAGAGAAACAAACAAGGCTCTAGACAGTAATCCCAGAGTCCTGCACAGTCTATGACACATAATAGGCACTGGAGGCATCTTTATTGAATGAATGAATGAATGAATGAATGAATAAATAAATATGCTCCTGCCCTCAATTTGATCATCATCTATCTAAAACTGTACTGTCCCTAGTGAGAAGCTACTGTAGCTCTCCAAGCCCATTGCTGAATCCAGTGTTCTAAGATGAGGTCTAAACTCTTCATCCTAGAAACCAAATACTCATGGCTATTCATCAACTGCCTTAGTCCACCCTGTTGTGCTCCTGCCAACTTAACTCTCTAAATTTCATTTCTATGGCATTCTTGGAATTCAGGAATGAGCATTGTGCTTTTATGCATGCTGTTATCTCCACTAGGAGGTCCAGTTTTTCAAAGTCAACTCCTATCTAGTCTTTAACCTTCAGCTTTACTATTGCTTAGTTCATGCTGAATTCCCACACTATTCTAATCCCATATAGTTTTTCCAACCCTTTATTTCCAAAAGATTAATATGGATTGCTTCTCAATCTTTTGACTAAGATCAAGGAAATATTATTGTGGAAGTCTCTGATTTACCTACAATCCTATAACTAAATCACTACTTTTTTTCTATATTCAAAAGACCATATAAGTGGATTTTTGTTGTTGTTGTTGTTGTTTGTTTGTTTAGTACTGGGGATTGAATCCAGAGGCATTCTACCTCTAAGCTATTATCTAGCCAATTTTATTTTTTATTTTGAAACAAGGTTTTGCTAAGCTATTGAGGTTCTCACTAAATTGTTAAGGCTGACCTCCAAACTGCAATTCTCCTGCCTCAGCCTTCCAAGTACTAGGATTACAGATGTGCAACACTGTACCTGGCACAAGTGGAAAATTTATAAAGAAATCTCTCAAACATGGAAAGGAACAATGTATTCAGGTCAGGGGTTTTGTTTGTTTGTTTGTTGTTTGTTTTTTGTGGGTTTTTTTGCGGGTCTGGGGATTGAACTCAGGGGCATTCTACCTCCGAGCTACACCCCCAGCCCTATTTTTTATTCTTTATTTTGAAACCAAGTCTCACTAAGTTGCAGAGTGCCTCACTAGGTAGCTGAGACTGGCTGCGAACCCGGATCCTCCGGTCTCAGCCTCCCGAATGCTGGGATTACAAGCATGCGCCACCACTCCCGGCTTCAGGTGAGGTTTTTAAGGGTCATGTTCAGCCATGTCTTTTTAGCTACAAGGAGTTTAAGATGCCAAGCTGTTTACAACCCAGGGAGTGGCAGGTCCACCTGTGTGTTCTGTTCTACATAAGCAAACACATTCCTCCTGACTTAGCTATGATATTCCTTATCCACCAAAAGAGGATAGCTGCCAAGATGCTCACTGAGCACAGTCGTTGGTTTGTGTACAAGTGTAAATATAGTTTTGTTTTTCATCTCTCTCTGTTTCTTTTTTTTTTTTCTATCCAAGGGGGAGAAGGAGGAAGAATAAGATGGGACTCTAAAAGCTGTATTTATTTATAATTAAACATATCGTTATTTGATAACAGATGATCCACTAAAGTAAAGTGTGAAACTTGAACAGCATTCTGTCAGAAGGCAAAGATATTAGTAGAGCTGAGAACAGCAGTACTTCTTTGCAAACAGCAAGGGCCCCCTCTAAAGCCTTTTCTCTTGGCACTGGGGATTTGCTAAATCTGGCTCGCCATTTTGTGAGTGGGAACAATCAGATCGTAGGTTGGAGGGAAGTATTATAATTAAATGTCCACCCACTTTTTCCTTTTTGATGAAAGGTTCCCATGAAGCTTACTAAAATAAGGTGCATCAAGATAGATGAATTTTTGATGAGTAAGTCAAAGCACTGACGAAGCTGATTTTCACACAGAAAAATTTCTCTAATTTGCAGAGACATCTCAAGCCCAGATCATTAACAGCATCATATTTAATGATAGTTAATATGGTAAAATCCATGGAGTGAACCAGGAACGGCACTGTTTTGGTTTCTAACAACTGTACTGTTCAGCATGAACTGACTTGCCGAAAACAAATTGTAATAGGATCCAAAATAATAGTGGAATTAAAAAAAATCAATTTAGAGAAATATTATGTAATAGGTACTATAATTGATAATATATTTATTGAATGTTGTGGCATTCTTCTGAATAGTAGTTAACTTATTTAACTACTAGCAAAGTAAAGCAAAATTGCATCTCTGAGGTGGTCAAGTAAGTACTTCAAAGATGTTATTGAATTATCACAAACTCCTTCTCAGGGAGATCTGGAATAAAGCCTTTGGTGTATGCTTTGGACAATTAATGGCAATGACAGTAATATAATTTTAAATAATCATCTTAAAGTAACCCATGAGGAGTAGAGTAAGAAGGTGCTCTGCTTAGTAACTGGACAGTCATATATCTCAAGTCCAGCTACTGGAATTCTCAAATCAACCTGTTAGAGAGGAAGAGAACTGAGTTAGTATTATAATGTTTCCCTTCTTTCAGTAGGGATTTATTGAACGTTAGCTATATAGCCTTTGCTATTAAAAGAGGCTAACAGCAGTAAAAGATAAAATCCTTATTCTCTAGAATTACTGAATATTTTAAAGATGAATTTGGTTTAATAAATATTATTAGTGAAAACCAGTAGAGTTGATGGTGCTCTAAGTTGCCATCAGGGTAAGATCAAAATACTTAAGGGCATAATTCAATGGCCACATCTGCCATTTATTGTTAGTCACTATGCCTTAATGACTTTAACTGGCAGCCTCTGGATGCCTTGTTGTCATTCCCACTGTGGCTCCACGGGTCCCCAAACAGAATAATTTGGATACCAAAAGGAGGAAAAGCTTTGTAAAGACTCAGCTCAGCATAACTAATATAAAATTAGCAACAAAGACTTATGTTCTCTAATTATTAGCATTATCCAGGGTTTCACAACCATCGTTTTGCCCATGATCATATTATACCAAACTACAAAATAATATAGTTGGGGACCTCAGATGTGACTCCACTAGAGAATACAAATGTTCAGGCCCAAGTTATCAGCCACTCTGCTTCTCATTTCCATTTCTTTTCTCAAATTCCCCAAACTCATTTAGTTTACCTATTATTTCCCATGGAATTTCTTAATATCTTCTTTTTTCCTTTGTGTTCAGTTCTACTTCTCACTATCTTTTCTGTGAAAAATACAAGTAAACCATTATTTAAGTTCTTTTAGCAGTATGAAGTTTTTCTCCAAAAATTTGACAGGTGTTTTTAAAAATGGACGTTCCCCCCATATAAGTAATATTTCAACAAGTTCACTAATTTTAGATATTTCTGACAAACATAGTTGAGGTATCAAAACAGAGACATGTTGAAAATACATTTTTCTTAAAGTTATTTAAAATCCAAGATTTTCTGTTTTTCTGTGTCAAATTATCCAGCTTGGGAATAAGTGGGTCTATGTATGTATCTATCGAGGGAACTGGAAGGGGAGGAGGAGTGAGCGATTGGTAAGTGATCAATACAAGGATAATTCACTACAATCTCTGAAATTGATATATTTAAGCTCTCCTGTTTTCTAGGAATCTATCATAGACATTTTTGTCTCAATGTTCATGGTAAATTAATGATGATCTTCTCTGTTATTTTCATGACACAGCTCCTTTCCATAAAGAATTTTCCTGAAAGATAAATGCAATGCTCTTTTCTTCTTCTCCTCTTCTTCCTCCTTCTCTTCTTCAGTTTCTATCTACCTATCAATAGAGATACTATAAATGTATATATGCATATACATATGTATATACATACATACATACATACATACACACACACTTACCTAGTGTACAAGCAGTACACTTAAAAATGTTTTAATTTAGCCAGGCGTAGTGGCGCATGCTTGTAATACCAGCATTCGGGAGGCTGAGATCAGAGGATCCGGGTTCGCGGCCAGCCTCAGCTACCTAGTGAGGCACTCCCTCTGCAACTTAGTGAGACTCGGTTTCAAAATGAAGAATAAAAAATAGGGCTGGGGATATAGATCGGAGGTAGAATGCCCCTGAGTTCAATCCCCAGTACCGCAAAAAAAAAAAAAAAAAAAAAAAGTGTTTTAATTTTATCCTATTTCTATATCTCTTATGAAACTAAAATCAATTTGGGAGTGACCTTAGACATTATTAGTATAAACTTTTTTTTGGTACTAGGGATTAAACCCAGGGGCATTCTATTTCTGAGCTATTTATTTATTTATTTATTTTATTTTGAAAGAATATGTTGCTAAGTTGCTGAAGGCCTTGCTAAGTTTCTGAGGGTAGCCTTGAACCTGTGATCTTTCTCTCTCAGCCTTCCTAGTACTGGGATTAGAGGCTTGTGCCACCATATCTGATGAAACTTCATGTTATAGATAAAACAAATGAAGCCCTGAGAAGAGATATGTAGAAGATGAAAAGTGGCCATGGGTGCCCTGCCATTGCTTGCACTGAGGTGGCATTTCACCACCACTCTCCCCTTATGTCTAAGCAGGCTCTGTCATTGCTTTGACCAACAATATGTTGGAAGAGGCTTTCTGACAATTTCTGGGCTCAGGCTTTCAGAGAATGCAGCTTCTATTTTGTGTCTTCTGCTTGCTCTTGTGGTTTAAAATCTTAGAACCTCAAAAGTGTTCTGGGAGAAGCTGAAGCCATATGGAAAGGCCATTGGTGCACAGGGCAACAACCACAAACCCCAGATGAGAATTAGCATGCACTCTGATTAGACGAAATAGCCAACCTGCATATCTAGCAGAGGCAGAACTTCAGTGTTCCCAGCCAATATCTGAGTGCAATCACATGGCAAAACATAAGCAAGGATTGCTCAGCTATGCCCAGTCAACTCATAGATCAGTAGAGATAATAACAAATAGTTGTTTGAAACCACAAAATTTGAGGATGCTTTTTTTTAACCTAGAATTTTCAGCTCACCAAAACTGAAAGTGATTAGACCAAAGCATCTTTAGATATATTAGAGTGAGACCCAAAGTCATATATTGCTCCAAATCTAGCATAATTTCTCTATAATGTGTTAAGGGAATATATGGCTTTAAATATAACCTATTCTCAGTCTCCCAGTATCTCCTAATTCTAAAGTCCACATTCTTCCAATATTCATATGGAGCAGAGAATGTTCAAAATGCTTAAACATTTAAAACAAATTCTTAGAGTTCTCTCTCTATATATATATAATAGTAAACCATTATTTGGTAAAACAATGACAACTAATGATAATAATAATGCAGCATTTCTAAGTGTTCTTGAAGGTAGTACCTTCAAGTAATATGTCATAAAAGAAAGAGTTCCTTAGGTGAACTTATTTGGGGGAAACTCTGACTTATATAAAATTAAACAAATCTGTGTAAGATTTTGTCAATTATGTAAAATCTACAAAATGAGCTATCTATAGAATTTTTTTCCTAAAATTGTTTGACCAAGACATCTCTTTTCAATGAGTCCTTCATGAGATTTATATTTCATAGAAAAAGGAAACTGAGAAATAATAATAAGGATGCAATTTATTAGCTGAGATCAAATTTTACTTTTAAAGTGTTTCACAAAAAAGGTGTGTGTGTGTGTGTGTGTGTGTGTGTGTGTGTGTGTGTTTTAATAATAATCTGGTGTGACTTTATCTTAGAGAATACATTTTTAGGAAATCCTTTCTATTAGGAGCTATGCTAAAGTGCATGCTTTTTACAACTGGTTCCCATTACTCTGACCTTTTCCTTTTAACATTCTGCTGTAATTATAGTTAATAAATATTTGAGGAATAAGTACATGGATTAATAAATAAAACTAGATAAATAATAAATTATGGAATCAATTAATTAAAATTATAAGTCTGGAAAACAGGACCAACTCTAACTAGCCTGATTTGGGTTTTTTACCCTTACTTCCATAAAAAGCCAACTTGAGTTGTACCACTTGTCCTGTCTCACAGAGTTCTTGGGAAATTCAAAGGCGATTTCAGAGTCAGAGGTGGGGCAGTTTTAGGGCTGAAATGATCTTAGCAATCATGTATTCATCTACCCCTTTCACTTTTCAGTCCTGGAGACTGGAATCCAAAAAGAATTTACAGTACAAATGCTAGCTGCATTGGAAACCTTCTTCCCAATGGAAAAAGATGTTAGGAAAGTCCTCTGTTTTAGTACAAGTTGTATCAAATGCTATGATTCTAATCAGGTGAATATTTCTCACCACAAGGTTTAAAAGCAATTTTGGTCACAAAAACATTTCACTACAGAGTTCCTGGCTGGTGTAGAAAGGTATGGCAGTCAAGACATTTAATAAATAGTATAGCATGGGCACTTACAATCAGAATACATGCTAGCTATAAAAACTGGTGCATCCATATGGATGAGTGACAACCGGACATCAGCGATGGTATATGAACATGGTAAATCACATTCCCCTTCCTGACACTGGTGCCTGGCCTTGTGAGTTCTCTCAACATATTGTGTTGGAAATTCTTCCATTCTGGCTCTCTCTTACACTATACCTGTTATTGATGCCAACACAATAGTTCTATTATCTGTCTCCTAGGAATCTCCCAGAACTTCATGGCTCCTTTGGCAATATACTATCCTGTTTTCAAAACCATGGGTTATTCTCATATCTCTAGTTTCTAAGCAGAGCAAGTTATAGTTTTACCATCTCCTTTTGCCCAATTCTACTATTCCTACTTAATTATTCATGGATCTCTTTACCCCTCTATATCCCACATTTTTGTTTTATAGTCATGTACATAGTCGAATATATTTTGAAAGGCCAAAGGAGTAATGCAGCTACAAAAAGGTGGTAGAAAAACAATAAAACAGCCTGAGAGAGAATATTTGATACTTATAAGTTATAATGGTAAGAAAATATTTCTAAAGCTAAAACTAAGTATCTGTATTTAGGTAGTTCTTTTGTGTAGCTCTAACATAATAAGCATTGGGGGGGGGGTAAGCACAGTTTCATAGCTTTTTCTTGATAAGCTGCTTCTGTTTCAAGCCAAGGCAGTATAGTTTATTCTGTTTGTCATATACACCTTTATATTACCTAGGCCCAACTCTGCTAGATTCGTAATACATTGTCAAAAGTTTTTATTTGAGTACAATTCAACCATAAATGGGGAAATGGGGCCTTATTCTCTTGGATTTCAAGTGGTTATAGCTCTGGTACACTTACCTCTACAAGCCTGCTGGTGTGCTCATGAAATATTGCAGCGTATTCTTTTATTTCCTTTTCCCGACCATTCTTAGCAGCTTCAATGAGAACCAAAAGTGGGACTGTCGTATCTAAGAAAGAGTCTGACACATGATCTATAATAGCCTTGCGGAGCTGAGGAGAAATAAAAAAATTAAGGTATTTTTCAGTAAAAGGTTTATATTATTTCTTGATCTTATAATCTTTGTTCACAAAATTCATTTGATATATTTGTATGCAATTCCTAAAACTATAATATTCAACACAGTATGCGAATGCCCCTTGCAAAAGTAAGACAAAATGTGAAGGAAAAATATCACCCAGCAATAATTCTCTCATTCTCAGAAATCACAAAGTTTTCTTAAATTGTATTTACCTCATAGGTCAATTTATAAGTGGTAATGTTCTATTTTTTCTCAAGAAATTGCATTATTGGAATGTTTATTCATACGTATAGATAACATTGTATATCTTATATTTTCATAACTACAAAATTATAAAATATTTTCTATCTTATTGGAGGAACAGAAGATAAATTTCGATTAACTAAATTGTAGAGTTCATGGTAATTAAACCAAATTAGATCGCCAATTGTGCCAGATGATAATAGATTAATAGAGCAAGGAGAATAATAAATGAGTTTGATATCCAATTTTCCCCATTTGTGTTAATTGTTCTTGCCCTCACACCTTAAATTATTAAACAACTATAGCATTCTGCTACAATTAGTTCTTTTAAATTAGATTACATGTAAGCTTATATATGACAATCAGATAATTACTCTACTGAGCAGATATTTTCTGAGATTTAAAACTAGATTAGAAAATTAATTCATTGTATTTATATGATACCGAGACTTGAAGTCTCACAATATGCTGAAATGTTTCATTAACAATGTCAATGACTATAAATGGGCCCAAAGGTTTTGGATCAACCCCCCTTATTTAGTTTAACAACCACTATACAATAATAAAACAAAGAGATAAATAAGTATTGGAAAGAAAAATTGTAATTTGCCTTCTGTGAAAATTATATTTTAGGGTATGTTTTAAACCAATAGACAGGCTAATTTTAAATTATAAGAGAATTTCTAATAGTGCATTTCCAAGGAGCTGGATGATGGAGCTGTATTTTAAAAAGCACTGTCTTCCTATATAATTATATAATAATAAATTTATAATAATCACAGGCCTCTGAAGGAAAATACCCCTGCCCAAGATAGTAGAGCTCACTCTGAAAAGCTGAGAATTTTTTTTGTCTACCAACAATTTTACAAAGGTTTCAAAAAGATACACAGAGAAAGTCTGCTTAGCATGCAGAAAGGCAAATCACTAACAGCAAAAAATTAATATTTACTGAGCACTTATTAGGACAGAATGCAGAGTGCTAAGCAGTTACAAGGCAAGGGGAAGAACTTAATTGTGTTTGCTTTCAATCAGGGAAGTGAGGGAAAGACTCAAGTCACGACTAGATCTGGGATGTACATGTTGTATGAGTTCCAGATACATAAGAGTAAAATGGCAGGAATCTCTCAGAGGAGGAACAGCTTTCAATGGCCATCCCTTCTCCCCACCCCCACCACCACCCTGTATTCTTTCCTTTTTATTTTTTTCTGGGACAGGAGGGAAGCAGCTCACTAGAGATAAGCCACTGAGAGTCTTCATACAGGAGGTACTCAAGCTGAGGATATGGATGGGACCATATAGAAGGAGACACACAGTGAGGAGACATCCAAGAATGAAAGCTTAGGAAACACCATCATTTATGAGAGTCATGCAGATGAAAGAGCAGGACCTGAAAAGAGACTGAAGTGATGGCCAAGGAAAAGGAGAACACATGAATAACAATGAAAAGACAAGCTTTCAAACACATCTCAGGGGCATTATTCCCCAAATGAACTTTTCCAACAAACATAACTCTAATAGCCAAATGATGAACCTGTTGAATCTTCTGTTCCAAACACACAATTTCATTCAATTCAGAAAATATTTCTGAACACCATTTCCTAAACTTTCTACCAAGAGCAAGGTATTGTGAGATATGTCAAGATGGGAAATACACAATTCCTTATTACTCAGTGGAGGACTGAGCATCACTAAATATTGTTACAAAGGAAAACCAGGAAACTGACAAATTTATATACATATATAAATATTTGTACAAGATTATATGCGTATGTACATATATTAAAAGATCCAAAATCATTTAACCCCTTCCCCAATTTTTAAAAGATTTAAATTAAAAAGGAAAGACTTGTCTGTTGGGTTTGACCACTAAGAGATTATTGATGAACTTAGTACAAACAGTTTCAGCAGGAAAATTGAGGTAGGAGTCCTACTGCTATGGTTTGAAGATTGAATGAGAGACAAGGAGGGGAAGACAGTGAGCATAAACTCCTGTTTCTAGCAGTTCAATTATGATGTGAAGAAGCAAGGCTTGTTATTAGCTACCTTTAAACACATGCTTAAAGACAGATTTTTATATAGAAAACTTTGATACAAGTTTCCATCTGCAACTATACCCAAAATGTCAGATAGCTTTCTTATGCTGTTCAAAAAACATATATGGATACAACACCAAAACACAAATCTAGAGAGATAGAGAGTAATTATTGTCTCACGTTGTAATACATTTGTTCTTTTTTGTCTCATGACAGAAGGAAATAGCCAGAAACTGATGTCTTGTGTTAGACGTGAGTGAAACCTTTAAGAGCTGAACACCATCCGCAGCCAGGGAGATATCTCTCCCACTAAAAGCTTCTTAACCTATGCAAATGACACATAACACATAACACTTAATTCAAACAACTCACACTTTTCTACCAATTGCTATCTGATTTGCTGATTCCTAATCCTTTGCCTTCATAGTGATAACTATGGTTATGGACTCCAGTAGAGGCCTTGGGTACCTTCTATCTCATCCTCTGCATCTGTCTCTGATTTTAGCTGTTGCTGTGGGGAACAATCCCATGTTCTCTAAAGATATTTCAAAGATATCTCAAATATCTTTGATATTTCAAAGATATTTCAAAGAATATCTCTAAAGATATTTATCTTGTCTCAGGACCTGCTCCAAGCCTTTGTGATCCTCACATCCAAAACACAAATGCAGCTTGGAAGTTCTAGAACAATACTAGAGCAATGGGGATTGAAGCCACTGGATAAGGTTCCTAGCCGCTATCCGTTGATCAATTTGGGAAGACATTCTGTTGGTTTTCAGAAGTCTTCAAGCTCTGGGTGCTTATAGCAGCAACATTCATAGCAAATCCATCCTTCTTTCTCTGCCTCACTTTCATGTTGTCTTATAATTGTTTTGGGGGATCACCTACCAAATAAACTCTTCACTAAGGTCCTATGCAAAGGATCAACTTTTAGTGGAACTCAGTCTCAAAGAGGCAGCTTTGTCTGAGGTTAATATTTGGTCATTCACCAAAAAACAGACTACAGAATCTTACAAAACCAAATTGTTTTTTATCATATTCTACCACTCCTGCTTTGCACATCACTGGATATGACTGCCATTTCCTATATTATACTAACCATGGAAGAAGAATTAGTATAAGACTGGATAAGCAGATAGGGGCAAGATGAACTAGAATGTTATACTAAGCAATTTTGTTGATATGCTCACACATATTCATATGGTAATTTTCATTACATTGCACAGTCATCTGTGTATATACTACTTAAGTAGCCTCAAGCTCATATATTTTCCTGTCCAACAGCTTATAGCATTCCTTTCACTTGGGTGACCTACCAAAAAAAAAAAATTCACAGAAGAGCCCAATATGCCAATGTAGAAATAGATGCCACAATGCAAAAATCTGAAGTTAGTGGGAAGCAACAGAAGTTCGAGGTACGTATTTTCAATAAATACCAGTTTGTGGTCAGGCATGAGAGATGTCAGAACAAAACTAAACTGAGGGGCTTTCCATCTTTTCTCACTACAGTTTAATAAAAGGTTTTGAGACATCAATTTTTCTATTTCCCACTGATATAAGTGGTCTGGGATCTCAAATAAAATAATGTATTTCTCTACAATTGAAACCCCAAAGTGAAAGCCTTCTGTGAAAATTCCAAGAAAGTAGCACCACAATCACCTAATAAGGGAACAACAACAACAACAAAAAAAAACTGTAAAGAGAAGAGGAATGAAAAACAGAGTGTTTTAGAAAAGTCATCCTAAGGAGAGGAGAAAATCTGATATTTGGATTTATTCATATCATTTTTTTCCTTTTTTATTTTTTAATAATAATTGGTGCATTGTAATCATAAATCTTTGTTAGGTACAAGCTGATAAAGGCTATATGCACACATTTCTCATTTAACCCCTTCCTCAATTCCCACCCCACTCTCTCGCTCTCCCTCCTTCTCAAGTTCAGTTTAGTGATTGACTTTGATATGTTCATGAAAGTACATCATGTGCATTAGGGTGTCCCCCCACCCACATCCATCCCCTTCGATAAGCAAAGAAGTTGACTTATTCATGTCATTTTGATTTTAAGTAAAATAGCAAAATATGATTTGCAAGGCTCAATTGACCAATAAGAGTTAAACCAACTAAAAATTAATTAAGTGTACACCTATTGTAACAATTTGTGGAACTTATACTCATGGAAGGTCAATATTATTAGAGGATAATGATGCTGATGACAAGGAAGTATAATAGTATATATATCCATGTTGTACCAGTACTACCAACATGGATCTAGCAAGCAGTTCAGCAGCTCAGTAACTACAGAATCAATCAAGCTTTAATTTTATTCTTTTGCTTGTTTTTTTTACCAGAATTACATGTTTTGAAATACCTCATCCTTACTCTGACATCTATGAAATATAAAACATTTTTCTTAATATATACAAATAAACATTTTAACCTGACTTAAGTGAAGTCAAATATATGTTTCATTCTTCTAACTTGACTTAAGTGAAGTCAGATATATGTTTCATTCTTCATAGGATAATAGACATGGAATATATTTGATTGTTTAAAATTTTTAACTAAATGAGAAATGTTTAAAACTCTTCCTACTTTATTGAGAGTTCCAATAGCTAGTTTCTCAAACAAATAATGGAAAAAGAGTGAGATGAAAAAGAAAAAAAATTAAATTTAAAAATCATGTAAAATAAGTAATAAGGAAGAAAAGCATTTAGATGGTAAAATCAATGTATTAGATCCTGGAAGGTGACTAGGCCATTGTCCTGAGCCCCTGATATGGTGCCTACAAACTTGAACTGGGGTTGGATGAGTCTGATCTGGAACTATGACTCTACCAGTTAGCTGAATGATGTTTGTCCAGGTGACTCATTTGAGAGACGTAGGCAATAATACCATGACACTATTTCTTGCTTCAGAAATAAAAATCAATAATAATACATGTGGTAGAGAGCTTTGGAAAGCATTTACTAAAGGAGAGCTGATGTCTTAATTATCATTACAATAGTTTATATTCCAGGGGGAAGAAAAAAATCCTTTAAAAAAGAAAAAAAAAAAAGAGCACAATATAAGCAGAATAGAGGTCACTTTTGTAAAAGAAGTACAAATAGTGTAAGCACTCCAGATTCTAGCTGGAAAAATAGCAAAGGTTTCATGGGAGAAGTAGCATTTGTACCAGTCCTGAACTTACTCTGTTGATTAGAGATTAGGAGGAGAAAGTAAGGGGAGCAAAGAAGGTACCAAGCTGAACATACCATGCATATGCTATAAACATGCTGAACATGAATGTTCTTACAAAGATGCAAGCGTGTTTGGGAAGGAGGTGATAAAAAATTTTGCTGAATAGTAAGTAGACTCTTTTATCAGAAAATATGTGAATATGTTGGTGTGGTGAGGAGAGGGAACTGAAAAGAAGGAAGAACATTAAGAATAGCAGGAAGTAAACTAGAGCCCAATCACAGAGAAGCTGGAGGAACATTCCAAGGGCTTTGTCTTTGCTATCTAGTAAAACTGGCACAGAGCAAAATTGTTGAAACAAATACTTTGTCACTTCCTAGAACATTCCATCTCAGTGCTCCAAAATGTATAGTTTGCTTCTCAGATATTTGTGAGTTATCCATGTCATTCCTTATGAAGCCCAATCATTCTCTGAACCAAAGCTAAAATATTTCTGTTACTAATGAAAAAGCTATGGTTAAGAAAAGGGGTAAGGATTAATGGGCCAGAAGATAGGCTGTGACATTTACTAAAATAAACAAACAAATAAAACTAGTTCTAGAGCATGATAGAAATATTAAGTACTCGAAAGAAAATTGTTTTAAGGGTAGGGCTTTTCTCCTTATGAGAATCAATTTATATAAGATACTGAAAAAAAAAAACCCTGTTAGATGAACTTTGCAAGAATTAAAAGAGATGTAGATAACTCATATTGCTGTTTTAACTACCAAAAGCTTAAATATTAAGATAGAAAATGAAGTACTGGGGGAAGAGCTAGTGAGGGTAATGAGAAAGAATCACAAAAGTGACCAACATTGAAGGTCATGATGGCTCCTAACAATTCCACCCCTTCCTACACACACATGCTACTTCTCCAACAAGAGGTAGAGCTTCTGCCTGCTCCTGGTGACCTAGTTATGATGATATTGACCTATAGAATGTAGAAGAAAGATATTCTATGTCTTTGGAGTTCAGGCATTAACAAGTGCCTGCAGCTTCCACAGCACTTGGAAAGATCTTGTAATAATCTAGATTATCCTACTAAAGAGAGAAGCTACATTAGAGAACCCTGGAAGCTTAGATGCCACCTGGAGAAGGGGAATATGAAGAAGCACTGAGGCCCTAAACACACAGCCCTGAGCTGAGCTTTAGTCACCATTTGAATGCCCCTGCATAGGAAGTCACAAGTGACCTTCAGCCAATCTCTAGAGTCATGAGCCTGGACTGTGGTTGCTGGTTTTTATGGTGTTTTGTTTAGCATTAATGGAAAACTAAAACAAAGGAGAGGTTGACCTGGGAAACCATATGGAATTTCCACATCTCCAGAACACAGTAATTCTCTACAAACTGGAAAGAATTCCTATGTAGATAGGATTAGTAATCCTCAGTGTTATTTCTATGTTTCACTGATGGCGGCAAAGTGAAAACACACGTATGATTATAAGATAAAACATGGGACACCTGGTTACATTTGAATTTCAGATCAACACAACTATTTTTTAATAGAAGTACATTCTATGCAATATTTGGAACATAATTACATTAAAATACGTTTCTTGCTTATCTGAAATTCAAATTTAACTGGGCATATTGTGCTTTTTGTGCTTTTTATTTGCTAAATCTAGCCATTTAACATGCAGGGAATTGTTTTTTTCTCAACTTTTTTTTTTCTTTTAGAAAAATAATGACTTCAAAAGCTTTGGATTTACGAATGTAGATTAGCTCCCTATGCCTAGCTTTGTTGAAAGCAATAAAGATGGAACAGGCAAGAATAAGAGATACCATTGTTGATGGTTCATAAAGACAACTCTTTAAAGTCCTCAGAGGAAGAGATGGAGTAGAAATCTTGAAGAAGATAGAGAATGGAAATTGAGGAATAAAAAGATGACAGCTCTAAGGACAGGAGCTTCTGAGTCCTGGCTTAGGCACTAACTCAATGCCCTTCCTCCTTAGGCAAATCACCTCCACCCTCTGGCCTGCTTTCTCATCTACATGGTAAAAAACGTTGTGCTAATAATTCCTTTCAACTCTTAATTCCATGATTCTAATTGATGACAGAAATAGAATTCACAATTCACATTAAGGCCATAAAATTGAGAAACTGGGATTTTCACCAACTTTAAAATTGTGTTTTTTCCACACCCATAGTAACTACCTGGAGATTCTTATTTATTCCATTTCCAAATCAACTTCCAAATTAGAAGATTGCTCAGCCATTTTTACTAAATCTTCCCATTAAACTACAATAATATATTGCATTAAAAGCTTTTGGTTGAAAAGCTTTTTGCCCCTCTTTTTTGAGTTAATGGTGACCAAGTTAAAGTTGTAGTGATAAAGAAGTCTTGTTATTGAACAGTGGAAAGGGATGAGAAGCAAAAGTTTTTTTAAATTAACTAAATCTACATACTTCTCTAAAAGAATTTAACTTGTGGCATAATATTGGACTTCAAAACTGTTTAATAAAATCCTTTCTAATCCTATGTTCCTGATGACCCAAGATTATAAAATAGCCTTAACTTGACCAGAGATTAACTTTTGAAAGAGCCTGAAAATAATCAAAAGGGGAAATTGTATTATTTTGAATTACTACTGTTTTCTATAACTATTTGGAGGATACACTCCATTTTTAATGTAATAAAATCAATTTACCAACATTCTCTGAAACTTACTGTGGACAAGTACACCCTAGTGTGTCTTATTAATTCCATTTCATAGATTCAGAGATCAGAGACATGAAATTTGTGCCCAAGATCTCACAAGCGATGAGGACAGATCTAGGATTTGAATGTAATTCTACATGACATTAAGACATCCATTCTCTCTCTCTCTCTTTTTTTTTTTCTACAAATACATTTAAGAGCCAGGCATGGTGGCACACGTTTGTAATCCCAGCATTTGGGAGGCTGAGACTGGAGGATCCAGATTCACGGCCAGCCTCAGCTACCTAGTGAGGCACTCTGCAACTTAATGAGACCCTGTTTCAAAATAAAGAATAAAAAATAGGGCTGGGGGTGTAGCTCAGAGGAAGAATGCCCCTGAGTTCAATCCCCAGTACCAGACACATACACACACACACACACACACACACACACACACACACACACACACACACAAATACATTTAAGGTTTATACATGTGGAAATGATAAACTTACCATTCTTGTTTCCTTTTCTAAATTAATTTTAAAAGAACAGAAACAAGAAATAAATATTCCCACAATGAATAAAAGCTTAATTTTGTATGTTTGTTTCTGTCTCCTTCTGTCTCTTCCCTTACCTGTCTGCGAAGGTCTCTTGTCTTCTTGCACATGTTGTCTATAGCAATATTCAGGGTATTACTTCTTTCTTTTTTTCCAGTCTGTAAGGAAAAAAAAAATGACATAAGCAATAGGAGCAAATTACTCTTTATCACTTAGCAATTTGCTTTCTAAATTTCCTGAAAATAACAGCTTGAAAATTCAAGAATAGTTTTCAAAACTGCTATGATATTGCATATGATTCATGAGCATTTCACTTAAGACTAAGTAGAATGGTGATTAAAGCTCACATTATTTTCTCCTTTAAAGTTCTGTAATATTTCTGATACAGGGTTTGATTCAATGTGGCAGTAGGCAGAGCATTATCTCCATGAAACTCTGATCTTCATTCTTAACAAGTCAACTCCTTAACCGCTAAGCATGCAATTAGCTTAAAAGCATTAGATGCCCAATTTGTCAACTTCTGTAGGAGTTTCTGAAGTCATTTTCTTGGTGTATTGTGTAAGTTATGCAGAGCCATATTGGAGTTTTGCTAAACACTAAATAAAATATGCAGTGCAAATTCATACAATTTGCAAAAGTTGACCACAATTTTAGCTGACAATATTCCAAGAACAAATTGTTTTAAGTAAGAACTGGATGCTGTTTTTGGCTCTTAGAGATAATTTGTGCAACACCTTTTCATTCTTTGAACAGAATAGTTTTCTTTGTTATATCTGTAACCTAAATCTTTAGGCTATTGAGCACATAGAGAGTCACCTTGGTGGTTATTTTCTACATATTACTTTTGTGGGAAACAATGGATTGAATTTAATCAGACATTTCTAGTGATATCTTGTATAAAAGAGATTGGGAAAAATCATTGTAATTCACCTCTAGGAAAATTACTGTTTTTAAATTAATAACTGAAAAGAGCTCTTGAGAGGGGACCAAGAAAATCAGGAAGGCAAGTTTCAGGAGCTGATAACTGAGAGAAATTTTACCATGAACTCCATGAAAAAAGAATATTGAGACAAAGTATAGACCATTAGGAGCTTGTCAAACACAATCCCCAGTGACTAAACTCAGACACAAATCCATACTTTCAAATGGAAAAATTCTTTAGCAAGAAACTCAAGATCATCTATTTTTTGTCCTAACCTACCTAAGTCAGCCATATCTTCTCAAGTACTGTCCTCTACCGTAACAATATTCCTATACATTTCTATCTATTCCCTTAGTCCTTAGCATCTCTCCCAAACAAAACCTATTAAAATCCTTTCTATTCCTCAAAGGCTTCCACAAAGAATTCCCCCAACAACCTTTCTCAAAGGCAACTCTCTCCTCTCTTGTTTCAATAGCATTTTCCAATACACTCATGCTATTTCTGTGCATGCTTGTCACCCCTAAAATGCTATTTCAACCTTAACATTAACAACAATACCTTAATTTTTTTCTATTCTCAATAGTAAACTTCATGGGACTTGTTGAAAGAAGTTTACTAGTTTATAAGTGAACAACTTGATTCAAAACACAACAGACTTTAATAACTACAATACTGTTAGACAAGATTTTAGGAGTTAGCTAAAATGTACAGCTAGATTCCTCTATTAGTTGAGGTTGCCAGAATCTACTTAAACCTCAGTTAAATCTAGATTTACCAGGTGTGGTGGCTCAGGCTTGTAATGTCAGTTCTTGGGAGACTGAGACTGAAGGATCTGGGTTTGCGCCCAGCCTGAGCTACCTAGTGAGGCTTTCTGCAACTTAGTGAGAACCTGTTTCAAAATAAAGAATAAGAATAGGACTGGGGGTACAGCTTGGAGACAGAATGCCCCTGGGTTCAATCCCCAGTACCTCAAAAAATAATCTAGATTTACTCAGCAGTAGTATTCTTCATATTTAAGATACATAAAAAAATATCATTACTTGAAGTTATCCTATGCATTGCAAGATGTTCTGAATCCATGGATCCATGTCTATGAAATTCCAATACCAACTACCAGGCACTGTGATAGCCCAAAACTGGTGCTATACAATTCCAGCCACTAAGTCCTTACCGTATTTTATTTTCAAAAGAAAGTGTGAGATGTGTACATGATGGAAATTGTGTCTAGCAAAAGAAGAGTGGAGTAAAGGGAAGGAGATATATAAGATATTGGGATTAATTTCATTTCATTGAGAGCAAATAAAACTTGGGATACAAGAGCAATGATGGAAATATACACAGGTGGCAGTTGTGACTACTTTCACGATTCTGACCCAGCATTCTCCACCCTAGCAGGAAAGAATATTGAAGAGTTAATGCAGGACTACATAAGGCAATTGCATAAGCAGATATACAATGGGCTTTAAAACAGTTTCTAATTTTACCTAAAGAACCTAGCCCTTATTATCCAGTTTCATGCATTATTAGCTCTTGGATATATCTCTTTCCACATTATGAAAGCAGAGATCATCAAAGAACGGGCAGGACTGGGACAAAGCGACACCCCCACATACACCCACATCTGCACACACAATATCAAGAATAATGTGGGAGACTCCCGTTGTGTTGGCTGTAAAAACTCTACTGTGGAATGATTCATCAGAACAACTAAAAGATGTCAGCCTTCTCAGACCTAGCAGCAGAGGCATACCAAACTTTAATAAAGGATGACAGAAGGTGACAGCATGGAGAGATTCAATAAAGACTATAAAGATGATTTCCTAATTTCTACCTAAAGGTTAACCTTAGTTTAAAATGTTTCATTGGGTCAAAGACATTTTGTTCTCTGGGTAATAATAAACAGTCCCTACATTATAGGAAGTATAAAATTTCCCCTTTTCCTTTTCTCTCCCTCTGTGTTTCACCCCCAGCCACCAATACCTTTCTTCATTTTTACCTCCAGCTTTTTATTGGGTTCCTGCTCTATTTATCCAGATTTATTTGGCTTTGGTCGAGCCATTTTATGCCTCTTTATTCTTCTTACATGGCATAAAAATAAATAAAGCAAGGAGGGAGAAATCGCCTCATCCTGTTTAAAAGCCTTCATTCTTTCTTCTTCAAAGCCTTAACAAATCATCAAGCAATGAGCTAGGAGTTAGAGAATTCTCTGCTCTGAGATGAGGGATGGGAAGGGCAGGATATTAAAACACAACTACAGATAACAGTCAGAAGATGCCTAGATCCCAAGTTCACAGAAGAGAGAATGCTCCTTAAAGGAGTCCTTGACCAGTCCATCATTAAGTCAGCAGGGCCCTGCTCATGGAAAAGGGATGATTTTCAGGGAGTGTCAGGAAGAACGACGCAGAAAATGTTGCATGGATCAGCACTGTATGGGTGAAGCAGTCACACTGTCCAACAGTACATAAGCTGTCAAGAAGGAAAGCCTTTATTGAAAAGAGCAAATCTGAGTATGATCTTCATTCAATGAAATTTCATTAAAATTATTACTGCATTTTATAAATACTGTCCTAACACAATCCAGGCTCCCACTTGTATAACCTTACCTGAGTCTTTCTATCAGTCTACCACATTACTGCTCCCATCTGACTAACCACTGTTCATTATATGCTCTCATGGTTCCCTTAAAGCCACACGTTTGGAAAAAGTTTCCTTATAACTAAACTCTTTCAATTATTCTAATCTGAGTGTCCAATCTACTGGGACACTGCCTGGGAGAACTTCCTAACACTGCACTGTCCAATATGCAGTAGCCAGTAGTCACATGTGGCTATTTAAATTTAAATATAAATCAATTAAAATAAAATAACATTAAAAATTTCATTTCTGAGCTCTTCAATTTTAAGTGCTCAATATCTACACATGTCTGTTGGCTACTGTATTATCCACCACAGATGCAGACCATGTGGTGTCTATTGGACACTGCTGTTCTAAAATATACATTGAGTTGTTACTTTTATGCAAATCACCATTTCATTAGATTAGAATAAAACAAAGAGTAAGAAATCAACAGACAAAACCTTTAGCCATCAAGAAATGGAAGATGGAGAAATCTGAGGCCTAATTATGCCCCTGTTTTTCTCTAAAACCATTCATTCCATTCCCATTGCTGATGAAGTTAGGGAAACATTTGTTTTGTTTTGTTTTTTGTTTTTGTTTTTGTTTGTTTTGTTTTTGTTTTTGTTTTTTTGCATTCAGGGGATTGAACCCAGAGGCATTCCACCTCTGAGTTATACCCCCAGTTCTATTTTTTATTCTTTATTTTTGAAACAGGATCTTACTAAGTTACAGAGGGCTCACTAAATAGCTGAGGCTGGCTGCAAACCTGCCATCCTTTGGTCTCAATCTCCCAAGGACTGGGATTACAAGTATGCTCCACCACTCTCAGTTTAGGCAAACTCTTAATTGCGGTATTTAAGGTCTTACGTGATCTACTCCAATGTTTTCTCATCAGCAATTAATAAGACACCTAAATGGCTCCTCCATGTTCTATGCAACACATTTATAACTCAGGAATTTTGCTTGTAAGATACTTCCTTTTTCACTTCTTGCACCCAATTTTTTTTATTACAGACATTTTTCAAAATGCAACTCAATTACTAAATTTTTCATAATTTTTTCCTTTTTTTTTTTTTGAGGGGGGTACTGAGGATTGGATCCAGGGGCTTTCTAGATTTTTTTTTTGAAACAGGGTCTCACTAAGTTGTGGAAGGCCTCACTAAGTTGCTGAGTCTGGCTTTGAGCCTGCAACCCTCCTGTCCCAGCCTCCCAAGTATTGGGATTACAGGTGTGCACCACCATGCCTAGCTATAAAATCTTTGTTAATTTTCTCCATTGGAGTTACTGTCTTTCATGGTACTTTCTTATACTTCCTGCAATTCTTTTATAATACTTTCTTTAAAGATAGTCCAATATAGTAAATAAATCTATACTAACTACTATGACCCCGGCACCACATACAGACTAGTGAGTGTGCCTTTGATGAGCACACATCTACTGGTAGAAATAGACAAAAGATATTTAATAGCTGTATCGAGGGTAATGTATAAACTGATGAGAACAACATTGCCACTAAGGATGAGGGAAGTATTCCTGAGGCAGTAACAATTGAGTATTGCAGGATGTATGGGAGTCAGGCAGGTGCAGATGAGAGCAAAGACCATTCTAGGGGACAGAATGCCTGAGCATTATAGCGTAATTGGCATACAATTATAAGAAGAGTTCTTCTTCATCCAGGAGATCTTTGCCATACTGAGGAATGCAGTTGATCCTATAGACAATCAAGTCTTACAATTTAACCAAGTAGGTGATACAGTCAGATCATCATATTAAACTGGCTGGAATTTGTACAATGGATTTGAGAAGATTAAGAACACCAACAGGCAGAAGAATCAGATGGTCACAGCAGTGGGCTACAAGAGAGGTAACAAATGTTGAGACTAATGCAATGGCAGTCAGGACAAATACAAATGGCAGACCTAAGGACTCTGCTTGAGTAAACGAGGCAGGATGACGACTGGCAGATGCCTACATGAAGGAAAGAGAACAATCCAGTCTGGTGTCCAGGCTTCCGACTGTGGGGACTGTCTCGACAATGGGGCTATGAATTGATCATTTGAAGAGGACAGCTAAGGTCAATACAAAAATGATCATTTTGTTGTTGAAGGACCTACAGAGAGCTTGCTTCACTAGTATTTGCCTTTGCTTAGTTGCTCACTTGTAGGAGTATCTTTCACTGGACTATCCTTGAAGGAGAGAAACCTCTAAGACCTGTTTTATCCCTCATCTCATTGAGCGAGCACAGTGCTTTGCACAGAGTAGGAGCCCAAAATCTATTTTTTGCAGAATAGGTAAATGAAAAACTAGATAGGAATTCTACAAATCCCACAACATGTCTGGGCCTTAGTTTCCAAACCTGTAAAATAAAGGCTTGTCTCCAGTTGTTCCTATATTCCTTTCTAACTTTAAAATTCTATGAAAGAGTCATATTCTCCCAAAAGAAGACTTATAGAATAATATGTTACTTTTATTATCCAATTTCTTGCATAAACAGTCATTGAAAATGCATCAAAATATGTATGTGTAATATAAAGCTAGAATATTACAATTAAAAGGAGACATTTGAAATAGGAAAGCAAGAATACTCACTCCAGAAAAAGAAAAGCCTCAAATATTAAGGAATGAGGTTTAAAGCAAATGACAATTTATCTAATTCATAATCAAATGGAAATGTTAGTGCAGAGGAGCCCAATTTAGATATTCAAAACAAGAAAATTATTTCTATGGTTGTTTTGTTGTGTTGTTTTTTTGTCTATGTATACTATTTACCTAACTTTTAAAATGAAACATTTCCTTTGTAGTGGAAAATCTTTATTTCATGGTAAAGGTGAAATATGATACCATTAAACTTAGTCCTCTATAGAAATAGCTTTAAAAATATTTTATGCCTAACAAATAGCAGAGGCAACAGATTCTGGACCACATTTTCCAGGCATGCGAGATATACAAATAGACAGGCATAAAAAAATGAAATCTCTTTTTTAGAATACCACTGTACTGAGCAGCATGTCGGAAAGACACCCTGACAGGGCATGCTAAGTAATCCTTCTGAAGCAAGAACTGCGATATGAAAATAAAACTAAAACAAACCAGAAATTAATTCTGACATTTGAAGGAAGGTTTTAAAAAGTAACTATGTTAGAATAGAATGAAACTACTATAAGAAAACATAAAAATACTTCAGGACATAGGAATGGGAAGGGGATTTTTTTGGATAAGACCCCAAAAGCATAGGAAACAAAAATAAATATAGACAAATATGATTACATCAAACTAAAACATTTTTGCACAAAGAAAACAAGAGTGAAGAGACAATCTACAGAGTGGGTGAAAATATTTGGAAATTGTGCTTCTGACAAGAGTTAATATCCAGAATTTATAAGTAACTCAAAAAGCCCAATAGCAAATAATGACAATAATAACCTGATTAAAAAGTGACCAATAAACATAAATAGACATTTCTCTAAAGAAGACATACAAATGGCCAACAGGCATATGAGAAAAAAAGTGCTTAACCTTAATAATTATTGGGTAAATGCAAATCAAAACCACAATCATATATTACCTTACTCCAGTTACAATGGCCATTATAAAAAACAAAAACAAAAGATAAGTGCTGGTAAAAATGTAGATGGAAACAAAGAGAACCCTTGTATGCTGTTAGTGAGAATGTAAGTTAGTTCAGCCATTATGGAGAATAGTATGGAGGTCTCACACACACACAAAAAATACATAAAAATAGAATTGCTGGGCTGGGTGTGGTGCTGCACGCTTGTAATCCCAGTAGTTGGGAGGCTGAGACAGGAAGATCCAGGTTCATGGCTAGCCTCAGCTACTTAATGAGGCCCTCTGCAACTTAGTGAGACCCTGTTTCAAAATAACAAATAAAAAATAGGACTGGGGGTATAGTTCGGAGGTAGACTGCCCCTGAGTTCAATCCCCAGTACTTAAAAAAAAAAAAAAAGAATTGTTGTATGATCCAGAAATTCCACTATTGATTTTATATTTCCTTTGGATATAAAATCAGTATGTTGAAGAGATACCTGTACCCTTTTGTTTACTGAAGTATAATTCACAATAGCCAAGAAATGGAAACAACTGAAGTGTCCATCAACTGATGAATGGTTAAAAATGGTACATATACATTATGGAATACTATTCAGCTATAAAAAGGATGACTATCATTTGGGACAATACAAATGGAACTGGAGAGCAAATAAGCCAAGTACTGCATGATCTCCCTCCTGTGTGAAATCTAAAAAAGTTGATTTCATAGAAGTTGAGAGTGGAATGCTGGTTACCATAGGCTGGGGAGAGGAAGGGGAAATGAGGTGCTGGGCAAGGTTGATCAATGGGTACTAAGTTACAGTTAGATAAGAATAAGAAATTCTGTTGTGCTACTGCACCACAGGATGACTGGAGATAATGATAATGTAGTATACATTTCAAAAAAGCTAGAAGAAAGGATTTTTTAGTATTTTTTACCACAAAGACAAGATGAATGTTTGAGGTGACATATTTGCTCTGATTTAAATACTATATTATGTGCTACATGAAAATATCACATGGTACCCACAATAAGTACAGTTTGTATGTTTTTATGCATCAGCTAAAAGCAAATGTAAATAAAAATTTTAGAAAGGTAAAATGACTTAGGAAATATACTCTCAAGCAAAGTAGGGCAACAAATACAAATATCTTAAACTTTTGTGTTGTTCTGGAAAGTAGGATGCCATGCCCACATCGCTGCCTACTGGGGCAGGACAGGGAGTCAGTGAAGAGGAACCACCATTTTATCAAACATCGGCCACATTTCAGTACTTCACGTGTGCTGTCCAAAGAGCTGTTCACAACTTTTCGCACACTTGCACATGAAGACGCTGGAGTTCAGTAAGTTTAAATATCTTGTCCCCGGAGGACACACAGTACTTGGTTGGATCAGGTCAAGTTGCATCTGTGTTGCCTCTAAGACTTAGTCTACCACACCATAACAACTTGAATGTGCTGTAACTTATACCCAAATTAATATTTATATTATGTAAATTACAGAACTATTTCTAAAATATGAGTCGAATATAATAAGTATGTGGAGCCAGTAACTTTGTGTTTGAATCTGAGCTCCATCAGCTGATGGCTAGGTGTGTTGGAATAGCTATTTACTCTCTCAAAACCTCCCTTTTCCCATAACATATAAATGATATAAGAACTACATTATAAGATTATTATAAGGAATAATGCGATATACAGGTCTGGAAGGTGGTAAGGGATCAAGAAATTTTGGCAGTTATTATTGTCTGTATCATTGTAAAAAACACTTGCATTTCTGGGTTTTTTTTTTTTTTGTTTTTTGGTTTTTTTTTTTTTTGGTACTGGGGATTGAACTCAGGGGCATTCTACCTTCAAGCTATACCCCAGCCCTATTTTTTATTCTTTATTTTGAAACCGGGTCTCACTAAGTTGTGGAGAGCCTCACTAGGTAGCTGAGGCTGGCCGGGAACCTGGATCCTCCAGTCTCAGCCTTCCAAATGCTGGGATTACAAGCGTGCGCCACCATGCCCGGCTAACACTTGCATTTCTTTAACTACAGCAGCTGGCTGATTTCCAAATACTGACCTCTTTTCCTTGCTTGCCCTCATCTCTTCTTGTTCAATAGGAAGATTCCCAATTCATAATTTGGCGCTTCTCTATATCACCTTAGTCTCTCTATGACCTTTTGTGACACTCAGCCTCACAATAAAAATAAATTAATAAATCCTCCCATTTGTGTTTCCACTAATATTTACATATTCAATTATAACACCTATAGAACTTTTATTTTTATTTATAGTCTGCTTTATCTTTTAAATGGCCAGCTTGTAACTCTACTTAAGAGTTATATATCAGGCACTCAATGACAGTGAATAAAATGAAAAAGTGAAAAAATAATTACACATTCTTACTAATAGTAAATACTATTCAAAGCATTTTACAAATAAAATCAGTGGTTGTATTTTTAACAAAAGCATTTGACATCCATGCTGTTGTCAAATATTCTACTCAACCAGAGTTTTTATTCATAAACTTATCATTACCCTTATAAGAAGATACAATATAAACTTGATAAAAGCATGCAATCTAATTTTTGGATCAGAAAATGGGGACTTTGAAATAATCTACCAAGATGACCTTAAGCAAGCTATATGGTTAACCTTAACTTGTCCTTATGGGAAAGACAACCTTCCCTTGTCCTTAGTCTCAAATGTCCTTAGCATTTGTACAGAAAAGTCAGTGAATGATCTCTTCAGTCCCACTCTGTTCTAATAGTGGATGCTAGAGTTCTTTTGTTGACACGTGATCTAGTAAGCAACTAGGCAAGTACTGAGAACACAGCTCTCCAGACTATGGACTGCATTCTGAGACCTGAGATGCAGACCGCATGATTTCAACTGCTGTGCAACAAATATGAAAGAAATATTCCTGAGTTTGTATTGCCAAAAAAAAAAAAAATTAAATCAATTTTTTTAAGCTAGGGATGTATTCATCTCCTTTGAGTGCTAAACATATAAACCATAGCTTTCTTTTCAAGATGTTTCCAAGAAGAATCAGTCATGCACATGTGTAAGCACAGATGCAAATAAGATCCATCTCATGAACCAACAGGTAACTCTGAAAGAGACAGGAAGCTTCAGGAGTCATCTGGTACTTGGTTTCCTAGAATCATAGTTTCCTTCACTGTTTTAACTTCAGACTTTAACATTTTGCGATAATTTGTCTCAATCTCTGCCTCCCATTTTTCCTTTCTGCCTGCTGGAGTTTCTTGTCCTCTATTCAAGCCCAGCACTCTGGAACTAACAACCATTCTTACTTAGGAGGAATTTAAGAGATTGAGTTGATTAATTTCAGTAATTCAACATTAAACTAAACTTGCTGCCACTACTATTCTAATGGGTTTCAAACCTTGCCAGCTCCCAGGTCAGTGCCTGCTTCTATAAATCATGCTGTGGTTACTATTAAATGAAGGGAACAAGTTCAAAATTGAAGGTTTTGCATAGGTTCAGGACAGGATCCAAAAGCGTTATGTTCATTACCGGTTCCTAAATACTTATCACAAGTTTCATGCAGTGAAAATATAAAAATAGAGATAATCAAGTTATTTAGCCATAAGAACTGCCTTTCAGAGAGTATTTCCTTTGTTATGATAAAACTTCTGTCATTGCTTTCATAGAGTCATGGCTTTATTTAGTGGTAATTTATAATGATTTTATTTGACATAGAAAAATAACAGGAAGCCTGTCAGTCTCACAGTTTTGGTGTGTGTGTGTGTGTGTGTATGTGTGTGTGTGTGTGTGTGTGTGTGTGTGTATGTGTGTTTGTGTGTGTGTGTATGCGTGTTTGTGTGTGTGTATATATTTTCTTTGCTATAGTTTCTAACTTGTCTGAATAAACATAACTTGGGGAATGAATGTTTTAAAACACTGAAATAAAAATTGTCAATTTACAATAAAAACA
>PVLC010001170.1:76382-154039 GCA_004027655.1 Graphiurus murinus | reverse complement strand
AGAAATAAACAAGATGATCCTTATGAATGACTGTTCAAGCTTGGGGAAGGGTAGCTCCAAGGTAGAATGCCTCTGGGTTTAATCCCCAGTGCCACCAAAAAAAAAAAAAAAGTGTATAAATCCCACATATTTAAGCAGATTCAAATACTCATCTCTTAATAACTGATAGATTAAACAGAAAAAACAAATAAGCTTATGGGTTTTGTACAACACTATAAAATTTGATCTGATTGACATTTATAAAACGCACCAGACTACAACAGGGCACACAAACAGAATATACTTTACAAAATATACAGAACATTAAAAAGTCTGTATTCTGGGTCATATAATAAATCTCAATAAGCTTTGAAGAATTATGTTCTTGAAAATATTTTTGAGGACAATGTAATTAAATATTAATCACTGTAAGATAAATATTTTTAAATCTACAAATATCTTAAAACCTGAAAAACCCCTTCTAAATAACCCACTTTTCAAGAGAAAATATAAAAGGAAATTGGAAAATAATTCAAACTGAATGAAAGTGAAAATAGAAGATATTCCAATTCATAAAATTCTGCTTTGCAGAGTACACAGAAAGAATTTATGGTACTGAACTATATTAAATATGTATTAGAAAAAATCAAGTCAAACAAACTCAAAGTGATTAAAAGAAGCTAAGACATCACAGTTCACATAATTAAAATGTAAACAAAAAATAAAGTCAATGAAAGCAAAATCTAACTTATTGCAAATAAAATAAATTGCTAAACTTCTAGTTAGATTGATAAAGGAGAAGATACACATTACCTATAACATGACATAGAGACTTGACATCACTATTGATTCTATAAAAAATTGAAATTATAGTAAAAGTATATCATGAACAACTTTATGACAGTAAATTCAATAACTTAAAAGAAATGAGATAATTTCTTGAGACACACATAAGTATCACTCAACATGAGATTGAGAACCTGAATAGACCTATGTGTATTAAAGAAACAGAAGCATATAAAAATATTTCCCAGATTGATTCTCTAGTTAATTATAATAAAATCGTATGCAAGTAAAATAGTACTATTTCTTCAAAAACTGTTTAAGAAAATTAGCAAGAAAAGAATACATTGTAACTCATTCTATGAGAAGTTTTAATGATATAAAATCATTTGAATATTATTTAAAAACTAATTAATAATGCCCAATTTGGGTTAATCCCAGGAATGCAAGACAGGCTCACTATTCAAAAATCAGCCAATGCAATTGACCTTGTTAACATATTAATAACAAAAATAATATTATTTCAATACAGATAAAGTGAAAAATTCATATTCCATTCTTTTTTATAAATTTTATTTATATAACTGGATAGTCATATTCAATGGTAAACTTGGGTCCATGGCTCTTTCCATATAAAAATAGCAAAGATAGATTATTGACATAAATTTAAAATCTAAATTTATGATATTCCTAGAAGAAGTTTAAAAAAGACTTATGTGACTTTGGGTTAGTCAATTATTTCTCTGATAAATCAGAAGCATAATCTTTTAGAGTATATAGATCAAAGTAACCTCTCCAAAATTTAAAGTATCTGTTTACTAACAACATGTCTAGAGAGTTTTTTTTTTTTCCTCCAGCAAAAGAAAAAAAATAGTAAAACTAAAATGACATATTATTGTCTGTGTATTAGGATGCCTAAAAACTTAAAATATCAATCACACCGAGTACTAGCATACCTGCTTTTACTAATTCAAACTGAAAAGAACTAATATTCACCAACTTTACCAAACTGTGCTTTGTCACTCCAAAGGATAACAACTCAAAAATAAAAAAAAAAGAATAAACTTTTTACACATGCTACAACAAGGATGAATCTCAAAATAATTATGATGAGTGAACAAGTCAGACAATAAATAAATAAATAAATAAGTCACTATATTCTGTGTTTTCTTGTATACATTTCTAGACCATGCAACATAATATCTAGTTGTACTTTGGGGTTGCAATGAACAGAGACCAAAAAGCAAAATAAGTTGGTAAGGGCATAAGAGAAATTAAGGGTGATATATATGTTAATTACTTTGAATTCGTTGATAGTTTTGCCATGTATACATATGTCAAAATTAATTTTTTCCACCTTAAATAATACTCTATTGCTTGCACTTAAAATGGCTTTTAAGTTTAAGAAATTTTGTTCATCAAGAGACTTAACAGAGACAGTGGAAAGAAAGAAAAAGACAAAAGTATAGGCTTGTTTAATTAGTACTGTCTTAATTAACATTATAATTTCCAGGTGGAAATGGAGAGATGTATTTACTTCCCAGGTGCAGTAACAGCTTTGTGCATAGAATTAGGGATTATGATGAACATTGAGTTTAATTCTGGCAACTAGAAAAATGAATGAAGAGAAAGGAAAATGATCAATTAGATACAGTAATCTCATTAATTTTGCTTTCTTCTATGCCCCCCCCAGAGGAATTATGCTGACTCTTTAAACCTGCATCTGATGTCCAGAGCTAAAGGAATTTTATGATCATGTGTTTGCCAGATGTTGGTCCCCTCAAAAGATACATTTTTCTTCCAATATTTTAAAATATTTTTAGAAAATATTTATTTGAAGCATAGACTAATTTTCTATTATTAGGAATCATATAATCTATAAACATTTAGAATAAATAATATCATGTGGATTAAACAGATACTGAAAACTCAAATTGCCAAGAATGTATTTCAATTATTATCACAGTCACATCAGTAAGAAGAGCCAAGATATGTGTAACTAAGTAAGAAAATGTCTTTTTAGCCTTTAAGGATATTTAACCATTAAGACATGCATCACATGTCCCCAACTCTTTCTAGTGTGTTTTTAATATGATAATTGTGATAGGTCATAAAGTTCTAATAAAGGGGATAAAGATTTTAAGCAAGCAAGCAGCATAATAAGACTATGAGTTTTGTATATTTTCTTGCCAACATTCACGAGGAAGATTTTTCTCCAAAGATCTTGATTTCACATAATAAATACTCTAGCTCCATGGACTAAGAACACGTAGAAAGCATATTATAAAACTCCAAGGCACTTCCTTTCATCTGACAAGTATGTGTTGTTAGGCTTCCCCATTGACCTAATTATCCTTCTTCTTTGAATCACAACAGCTCTTGTGTAGCAAAGTAAGAGAATGGCCACTGTTTCCTGACTCTTCGCATGAAATGAACCTGCAAATTCCCTCAGCAAGGAAGCCCATTTCAAAAGCCAGCTGAAATCTTTCATGAGGTTTTTGAAGCTCAGTTATATCCAGAAGTCTGCCTCTGTATTACTTTGGTCTTCAAAGCATTTATGATTGCCATTTTTGTCTATGTACATATCTACTGCTTTTTCACACACAGGAAAAGCCAAACAAGCTTAGAGTTTTATTCTATTAGAAGAAGAACCCTAGAGAAAGCAATAATACCAGCACTCTACAAATTGGTAAAATTTGAGGACACTTTTAGAGAATATGTGTCATTTTGACAGCTCTTTCAGGCCTTGACCTAGAAGAATCTGTTATCTCAGTGCTCAATAAATAATACTGATTGGAATAGAGTGAGGCAGAATTGTGACAGGGATGGAAAGCATGTGAAAAATAATAGAAATATGAGAAAGCACCGTAATAAACAAAGAAAGAGGAGACAGAGTGGGGGAAATGTTTAAAGAAGAAACAGGGAAGTAGTGCAAAAATAAAATAGGAAATTATTTTAAGTCCATAAGTAAAAAAAAAAAAAAAAAGAAAAGAAAAACAAGAGCTTAGCCATTCATGCAGAATTTCATGTCCAGTAAAATTATTTATTCTTTCTTAAAGAATACTTCCCTCAAAGTATTCCTGTAAATTACTTTTCCTAACTCTATAGCTATTTATTCTGTAGTTAACAGTGCTCACTTGAAATTTGTTTGCATACAAATTCAGAAAATTGAATGATAGTCAAAATCATTTAATTCCAATACAATATACATTATATCATTTAGAGAGCAGGGCAGAAAATGGAAAGTACTCTAAGGAAAAAGAAATTACTATTATAATTTGGTACTTGCATAATTTCTGAAAGAGTAAAAGGAGCCATTTCTAAATTGAGACTACAGTGTGAGCACAAGAACAATCTGGAAGTAACTCATTGTGCACCCTGGCTTTTTTTAGGGTGAGCCATAAAGGTTTCTCTGTTACCAGAGAAGACTTAAATACCAGAAAACTCAGATGACACACAAAATTGTAACCCATGGTATAAGCTGGAAAATTATGGAGTATTCCTCCTTCCAGAAGAAGAGAAATGAGCTTTGGGTCCTGTTGCAAAAAAAACATGGGTGGGAATATCCAGAGTTGAAGGGGGCTTACTTGGCTTTGACTTCCAAATCTCATGAGCACATTCTTGGCAAGTAGGATCGATCTCATTCACAACAAGCACCATTCTTAAGTCTTTCAATAGAAGATAGGTCTATTAGAAATTGAGAGAGCCAATCTCAATATTTTAACATATGATTTCCACTTTGTCCCATATCTTTCACCTATTTCAATTTTCTCATGGTGCTCTCTGCCTAGAATATCTTTGCCCCACATCTCCTGCCCCCAGCCTCTCTTCATCCTTTGTAAGTAAGCTCTAATGTCACTTCCTTTAGATTTTTTTAACATTGTCCAGACCACTAATGATTTATTTTCCTCTGGAATTTTTATAGACATACTTTGGTGTTCCTTATGTTATGTGTCAATTCTCTTGCTTTAGTTACTTTGTGCTTCTTCTTGTACTACAAGCCTCCAGAGTGCCTCTTGTAACCCAGTATGCTGAGTAGAGTTAATCTAGAGGACGAATACTGTGTTTTTCATTTTTAAAAGCAACTGAAATTTCAACCTTCTTTGTTTCCTTCTTCTGACATCCCACAGAGTGTAGCTTGAAGCAGTTCTGAAATTTTTTAACTAAGAAATAATTCATACATATGCTTTTTCTTATCAATTTGCATAACCTACTTTGTAGAATTTTGAGCTTTCATTATGAATCAGAACTCAGTTTTCAAATTCCTGGAGAAAACTCTATTGGGAATTACATCACAAAATCAATAAACAACCAGCTATTAAAATAGCAATTTATAAGTTTTACATTTATACATTTGTACTGTTTAATTGTATCTGATTTTTCATAGAATCAGTTAACAGTTTTAATATTTATAATAGTTAAAATAATTTTTGAGATATGAAATAATTTCTCATAAAAGCTAAAATAAGTAAGTAAAAACATTTGTATAGTAGGATTTCTTGTTTTAATTTAAGAACACTGGTGAAAAGTAAAACAGATTCCCAACACACACACATACACACAAGAAATAGTAATAGATTACCTATTACTTTATACTTCTTACTTGAAACATTGGCTATCAAATAATAATAATATAAAATTGAACATAATAAATAATATGTGTGATTTTAGTTTTTTAACTTGGTAGAATGGTGTTGAAATTTAAAATAATGTTACGATTTAATTTGGGAAGCAGAGAAATTCATTGTATTGTCATCCACCCAGAATGTTGAAAGCCACTTTGCATTGAAAAATTTTTATCGTCCCCCGCGCCGTACCCTCAACCGTGAGGCTCCAATGGAGATGATAACCAAATGTTGCTGGTTCAAGCTTCTCTTTATTGTCTGTCTCTCTCTCTCTCTCTCACTCTCGCTCTCGCTCTCGCTCTCGCTCTAGCTCTCTCTCTCGCTCTTTCCCCTCTCTCTCTCTGGGACCAAGGATGTTACCCAAGCAATAACAGTGACAGTAACAGTAACAGTAATCATTCACTTAGCCCTGACAGTAACCGTCTCTCTGGCTGCAATCGTCTCTGTTACCCCACTCTTGCTCTCTGTAGCCATTCCTCGCAATCTCCAACCATCCTTCTTCCCCAACCATCCTCTAACCATCTTCTCCCTCGCGCAAGAGGTGGAGGCTCTTAAAGCCACACAGGGCTTGAGCCACAAGGTGCCTTCATACAGCTCTCACCTGGGCAGGCCAGGAGCCGGGCATGCTGGTGCATGCGCTCTAGCCTGGCACAGCCGTAGGATGTTACCACCTGCAGCTGCTCCTGGCACTCTGCCAGGCGCCATCTAGAGGCGAGGTCTAGCGGGGCCCAGCTAAGACCCCAACAATTTTGAATAGTAATATGACGTAATTTAAATGTCCTGGAAAAGAAAATACTATAAATTGCCTTGAATACTTATATAGGTATTAGATTGAGACTTAGAAGTTGAATATTGTAGTTATGACAGCATAGCAATTGGGAAATTTTGGAAATTTCATTTGAAAAGTTAGGCATAATATTATTTTGCATTAAGAATATTATAATCAAACTCTTCTCTTTAACTGCTCCCTTAAAAATCCTCACCCCTCTCTCAAATGTATGGTCTCTGCTTAAATATAGACAGTCCTCATTCTCCTTGGACTGATCCAAAGAGCTTCTTTACTTGCCTTTAGCTTCACCCCAGACAAGTTTGTCTCCTATACTGCATTGTAAATGATTATTTAAGTATTGCAAATGTGCCAGATATTTAAAATAATTTAATAATTTAAAATAATTTAATAATTGTCCATTTTCATAAAAATAAAATAACCATTCTGCAGATGACAATGATTTCATTTTTATCTACCATATCCAGCCTTTTCACCAAACCATGTTTGATACTGTTTTAGCATTTCAAAAACATATTTCACCTGATCTAAGACAGTTTTCAAAACTCTTTTGTCCTCTAAAATCAGAATTGCATTCCTGGCCTAACAGGTATTAGTAATAAGTGATCTTCTCATAATAAATTCACTAATCCATTAAATTATGGCTCTGGATGGATCATCACAAATAATTAAATAAAGCCAGGCATGATGGCACATGCTTGTGATCCCAGTACTTGGGAAGTTGAAACTAGAGCATTGCATGCATAAGTTCAAACTCAGCAACATAGTGAGACTGTCAGAAAACAAGGAAGACTTTATTTCAAAAAAATAATAATAATAATAATAAAGGGCTAGGGGTGTAGCTTGTAGGTAGAACACCTCTGTGTTCAATCCCCACAAGAGTAACAAAAAAGATTTTAAATAAAAATTTAGTCATTAAACCATTTTACAAATACGTATTGAGAAAATTTGCTAAATCAGGCAAATATTAGCCTTTAGTATTCTTTTTTTTTTTTTTTTTTTTTTTGCGGTACTGGGGATTGAACTCAGGGGCATTCTTCCTCCGAGCTATACCCCCAGCCCTATTTTTTTATTCTTTATTTTGAAACCGAGTCTCACTAAGTTGCGGAGTGCCTCACTAGGTAGCTGAGGCTGGCCGCGAACCCGGATCCTCCGGTCTCAGCCTCCCGAATGCTGGGATTACAAGTGTGCGCCACCACGCCCGGCTAGCCTTTAGTATTCTAAGACAAAAAAAAAAAACAATTCGTAAGAAACACAGTCTCTGAGGAAGGAGATGCTGGACTTTTCATTCACAGAATAAAGCCAATGCATGGACAAGGATGTTCCTGTGAAAACTCAGTGTTTATTTTTTTCAATTCCAAGAATGGTTATATTATTTATTTTGCTTTATTCTTTCTGTTTATTATTGAGTGTATTTGATATATTGGGAGGAAGTAAGGGATTTGTCCATATAAGTCAAGGCAACTTTCTCTACTCTGCCTGTGGTCAAATCAGGGACAAATAAGATGTCAGTTCCATAGTTCAAGATGAGGGCAGTAGCCAGCAGGTGGAGACTCAGAACAGACAGATAAAATAATGCTATGTTCATAAGTGAAATTACCAACACCAGTCTCCTTTTTATATTCTTTTATTGGTGCATTATAGACTCACATCATAATGTAAATCATGTTGAAGGTGACATACATGCACACAATACTTGGTGCCCCCACCCCTGCTTCCCTATCCCCCCCCCCTTTCAAATACAGAGTACTGAGATTGACATTTGTATATTAAATATATACACGTAGTTGATGGTAGTATTCACATTAATGAACCTCAGGCTTCAAAAACAAGTATGAGGAGAGGAAGGAAGCCAGGTAGAATCTATAGGGAAACACATCAAGTTTTGTGTGCATGCATGTTCCTATCAGTCTGAACCTCAGAGAGAGAGAGAGAGAGAGAGAGGATAAATGGATCTGAATGAACTGATTTGGAATGGGGCCCAGATATGTGCATTTGAACAAGTTCACCTTCATACATTCCAATGGTAGAGAAACATGGATGCATAGTGGTATGGTGTACATATAATTTGTCTCCCAAAGGTTTATGTGTGGAAGTGGCTCCCAATGTGGAGGTAATGAGGTTGTAGAACCAATAAGAGGTGGGACCCAGTGGAAGGTAATGAGGTTGTGAAGATTCCACCCTCATAAAGGGATTCATTTTGGTTTGTATCTTGCTAAAGTGAGTTAGTTCTCATGAAAGTGAATTGTTATAAACAAAGCTAGGTTAATAACAATAAACTCTGCATGAGACTATTTTCATTTCTATATTTCTATATGTCGAGACACATCCAGGGGACTTCACCAGGGCATCAACATCCTGTTATCTGGATCCTACTGCCACCAAAATCAACAGCCAAATAAATAAAACTTTGTACTTAAAAAAAGTGAAAGGACAGAATGATGTTTCAGCATTGATTGACTAAGGAGTGGAAAAGTGGGGAAAAAAGAGACAAAGAAAGAAGAAAAGTAAGGAAGAAAGAAAGAAAGGAAGGAAGGAAGGAAGGAGAGAGAAACTCCTTAAGTATATTAAAGACTGGTGACATTGAAAGTGCAGTAAGTATAAGACAACTCTGAGTTCCCCTTGAGGAAAAAGAAATCTCCTTCTGAAAAGAAAAACAAAGTCCTCTTCCAGCATTTTTGATTTTACACAGAATTACCTGAAATATTTTGCAGGCACAGCTGGTCTCTATGGGTATTACAGATATCTAAAGTAGGTCACTTTGAAATAATTCTTTATAAATGTCCTTCTAGTTCATTCAAAAACCACCACGATAAAAGTAATATAAGAAACATAAGTAGTGGAATGCCAGCGATTCATAAAAAGGTAATTTCTACCTTCCTCTGTGCTTGGCCATATGAACAAACTCTCTAAATTGAGAGGCTGCAGCAGGAAATCAAAGAGAATGATGTTTTATTTGCTGGCTTCTAATGTGTGTTGCTTATAGAATATGAGTTCATGTAATTTCATAGGTGGAATTTCACAAGCAGGAGAATGATGAGGGAAGCAGATGGCAAAATGATTTATTAAAAAATCAGCCACCTTCTCATATGTATGATAACTCTTACTTCATTATTTGGGTTTTGCATTTTAAATGATTAAGGATCCACTAAGACAGCGTGAAACCTCATTAACAAAGATATATCTTCAGGCCTCTACCTGAAGGGAAAGTGGTGATTTTTCCACCTCATCGCCCTCAGTTTAAATACCTGCTGATTTGTTTTATCTCTACTTACTTCAAAGTATTTCAACCACATTAATGCAGCTTTTAACTATAGAAACCAACAGAATACAAAATCAAGCTTTTAGCTATATCCTAAAATAAACCAGAAAATTTTTCATTTATGGTGCTTCTGCTATCTATGGCAATGTGTAACATACCAGGGGTTATCCAAGGGCTCCTCTTGATGCCATGGGAAGAGGGACTAAACAAACCTCTGTGATTTCTGCAGTTCATTATGATAACTAACATATCAGATTTGCTTGTAACAGATGCGATGTGTTTAGCTGCTGCTTTGAAATAAGATATTGAGAGCAATAGGGGTGGTAGAGATCATACATTCTTACTGCACCTATAGCAAAGGCATGGTAATAATTAAGGTTTAATCAGAACATTCTCCAGCTGCTTTCCACATCACTGTTGAAGTAATAATAGCATTATAGATTAAATAGCAAATTGTAACAAAGTTAGGCAACAGCATCATAAAAAGCAATATTGATGTATGAAAGAATTAGGTAAACGCAGTCAATGAAGCAGAACTTTTCATTCATATTAACCTCCAGCAGGGCTCTCACAGTCCCAGGCATTGATCCAATCATTTGCTGGCCTAAGTATTTTCCTCCTATGCAGTTGTTACCTCTTTGCTGCAACACCCACTCTCATCTACAAAATTGCTTTGTGTTTTTCATTTTGCTAGGTGGATCTTGAAGAAAAGAAGTGGGAGGTTATGTTCAGCAAAAGACAGAATTAAAGCAGTAAAGTTGCATGCACAAGAAAATAATCTAGAATGTTTGGATTGTTTTTTTCACCCGACTTAGTTCTAAAAGGTTTAATTCAAGCATAGCAATCCTGCTACTTCTCAGGATAATAGGACAACCAAGACACATATGTCCTCTCAAGTGATAGGGTAATAAAGAGTACTGAGGGGTGTGTGTTTGTGTGTTTGTGTGTGTGTGTGTGTGTGCACGCACTCACATGCAAATATCAGAATGTTCTGTTTTCTTTTCATAGTTTTTATACCAATATTGATTATATTCTAATCAACTTTTTTCATATTACTTTCATGATAAAATAATAGATATTTAGTAACCAATAGTGAACATTCAAGTCAATGAAGAGAATAGACATTCTCAGAAGAAAGAAAAGAAGTAAGGAAGGGCAGAAGGAAGGAAGGGAGGAAGAAGAAAGAAAGAAAGAAAAATAAATAAATAAATAAATAAATAAATAAATAAATAAATAAATAAACAAACAAACTCCGGTCTAAATAAATTTGGGAAAATATATGACCAGAGATTTTGAATGAACTTTGTAAATCCTACCAAGAAGGAGAAGTTTTCAATTCTAATTCCTATGGAATATAAATAATTGTTACATATATATCAATAATCAACCATGTGAGCTATAACAAATAACCTTCAAAAATTCCATGAATGTGATCACTTGTTTTTTCACCCGACTCAGCTCTAAAGGTCTAATTCAAGCATGGCAATCAATTCTGCTGATTTTCCAGGATAACAGGACAACAAAAACACATGTATCCTCTTAGGTGATCACTTTCATGGAACTTCTGAAGGTTATTTGTTATAGCTCATGTGGTTGATTATTGAGAAACATTGTAATAATTATTTATATTCTGTAGAGATTAGAATAGAAAATATAAGGAAACAGAAAGAACTTAAAAAATCCCTTAAAATATCAATTTCTCTAATTCATCTAGGGCCATGACCAATCAGTCCTAAAGCCCAAAGAGGAAAGTGAATCAGCTCTCTATGTTAAAGTTTCAAAATATTCAACTATTAGTTTATTAGAAATACACTTTACCAGTTAAAACCAAATGAAAATATCTGGCTATACAAGTAGGTCAACATCTATAGAAGGTGAAATTATTTTTAATAAAAATATTTTATATTTATAGGCATATGATTTAAACATTCCAAAAACTAGGTAACAACAATGGAAGTTTGAAGGAAAACATAAATTCAAGAAGAAAAATAAGCTTTTGAAGTTTTTATTCATCATGGAAACCAGTTCCATAGAATAAAACATCTATCATAACCTTTTTATTACCTGCTGTTTGGCTAGTCTATCCAAGGATTTTCACAAAAGATATTATCAGAATGAACACAGTGGCAGGAGAGCTTTGTTTCTAACACTCCCTTTTGGTGTGTGTGTGTGTGTGTGTGTGTGTGTGTGTGTGTCTGTGTCTGTGTGTGTGGTACAGGGGATTGAACCAAGGGGCATTTTACCTCCTAGCTACACCCCCAGCCTTATTTTTTTATTTATTATTTTTTAATAAAACAGGTCTCAATAAGTTGTGGGGAACCTCATAAGTTGCAGAGAGCCTAATTAAGTAGCTGAGGCTAGCCGCAAACCGTGATCCTTCTGTCTCAGCCTCCCAAGTACTGGGATTACAAGCGTGTGCCACAAAGTCTGGCTTAACACTGACTTTTTAGAGAAAAATATTCAGGCAAGTTAACCTACTTGTCTTTTGTCATTTGCAAAAGATTTGATATTCTTAAATTTCTCATTATTTGAAATGAAAATCAGTTTTCTTAGAATAAATATAGATGAGTGTGTTACATGCAACTTCCTTTCTGCTTAAAATTTATGTAAGCTTTTTTTTCTCCCCCTCTTTCTTTCTATAGGAAAGACTTATTAAAAAAATTCCATATTAGTTACTTAAGTAATTACTTGTCCTTTAAACCTTTCTCACAGGTGTCTCATATTTTAGATCTTTTATTTACAGATGTTACTGAGTGCTGAAATCCAAAAGTGTGTATTCTTTAAAGTATTTTTAAAAGAATAATGCACAGACACATTATGATTAAAGGTTGCTTCAAAGCTATAACTCAAACTCTTTAGATAATTAAGTGATAAAATACACCTGAATTAACAAGAACTCACATTATTGTAGAAATAATTTGAAAGCAATAACTTAGATAAATAAAATTATTTTACCATAAAAAAGAGCCTCACATTTCCTTCTGTAAATTATTTTCATTTTCCCCCATCGCTTCTTCACTCATGAAATAGTGAATTTGATAAGGGAAATAAAAAGAAGTAGAATACATTTAGTACAGGAAAAATATTAATTGCTTGAAAATGCAAAGTGAGGGAAGAAATCAATTGTGAGTAAACAGCACAGAAAGAAACCTCTTGACCTTGTCAGATGCTTTACGGGAGAGACCCTTCAATCAGAAATGTGCTGATGCTAAATTATCAGAGGATTTGATCTATCCTCTAATAATTGAAAACTCCCTCTCCTGGAAGAGAACCAGTTTTCTGAACAACCACTAATTTTTCAGAGTGGAAATTTAGTACCTGAAGAGATTGCACATTTATCCGCTAGGAATTATATTTATGTTTTATAGCCCATCACTTTTGACATTAGACTCTGATTGTAAACAGCCACACTGTATTTTGAAATGCACTATTCTATGATGAATTATTATAATTCTTAATAAAGCTGTATACAGGTTAACGTAATACTATTGCTATCACTTTTTAAAGCACACCATTAACTACAACATCAGTTTTCTACATTTATCCTAAAAGGAAGAGGCTAGATTTGAATTCACCAAGTGTTTTTGTACAGATATGAAACAAAGAGAATAACTAAATTGATATCAAATTTTACATTTATTTTATATGTACAATATATATTATGTCTTTATTTTTAATTAGTACATCATTTATGCTAGAAAATTTCACAAAATCTATCAGAATTATAAATGCACATACATTGAGGTCCAGTCATTTTATGCTTAGAATATATCCCCTAGATATATTCACACATGTATTACATTACATGCAAAAGAGTTTACTGGTTCAGATCTTAGTTTTATTTTTTTTTATTGTGTCTAAGTTATCCATGTTGTAGCATTTATAAAAATTATATGTTTATGGGCTTAATGGTATCCTGTTATATGCATACACCTTGTTTTGTTTATCAATTGATCTTTGGTGGAAATGAATTTTTTCCACATTGTCTCTCCTTTGAATAGTGCTGCTCTGAACAAGGATATACAAATTTCTCTTCAAGACCTTACTTTCAAAGTTTTTAATAAACCTCTAATAATGGAATTTCTGAGTCATATTAAAATTCTTTTTAATTTAATAAGGAGTCTCCGTAGTTTTTTCCAAAGTGGTTATTTCATTTTTCATTTCCACCAATGGTACACTACTTGATGTCAATACTACCTAAAAGAAAGATATCAATACAACCCAAATGAATCTACAGATTCAATGCCATCCCTGCAAACAATCCCAATTATTTTATGTTTTAAAAGATTGCTTGTAATCCCAGTTCTTGGGAGGCCGAGTACAGAGGATCCGGATTCGCAACCAGCCTTAGCTACTCAGTGAGGCCCTCCACAACTTAGTAGACCCTGTTTCAAAATAAATAATAAAAAATAGGCCTGGGGGTGTAGCTCAGAGGTAGAATGCCCCTGGGTTCAGTCCCCAGTGCAACAACAACAACAAAAATTCATTCTAAGATTATTTGTAAACAGTATTCATTCTAAGATTATTTGATAACTCCCACAAATAGTAAAATTGTTCAATATAATTTTGCTAAGTATTGAAATTTCTAGTTTAGAAATCCTTTGAAAAGATAAAATGAATTTTATTTGAGGCGATAATTCACATGATATCTAATGAATAGCTACATTTTATTTGTATGCATAATGACTACAAATGGAAATTAGATCATGCATACCAAGGATGAAGGCATTTTAATAAAAAAAAAAATGTAAAAATGCCAACTCCCAGCCTGGAATTTTAATAAAGAATTTAAACTAAACGGCACTGTTTTACATTAGCTGACACCTATGTGTACATATGTGAATATACCAACGTCAATCTCCTACTGTGTATTGGGACCCGAGGGAAATGGGAAGGTGATGGGAGGACACCAAGTGCTATGTGCATGTGCATGTATGTCGCTGTCCATATGATTTATATTACTATTTGTGACTACAATGCACCAATTAAGCCATTTTAAAAAAGATAAGTTGAAAAAAAAACTTAAAGGTACATCTCTACATTCATAAAATTTATTTAGCTTTCACACTTTTAATATTTGTTCAACAGGCTAATCGTAGCACTTACTTTTACTAGGACTGTGCGGATGCCAAAAACACAATGTGGAAGATGACAAAGCACTTGCCCTTAAAGAGCGTAATTTGGGATGCAGTCGAGTTTGATAAGTACTGCAACTGTCATAAAAGACAGTATCGATGATCCCTGTGGAGGCTTCAAGTCTGGCTATGGGGAGTGATTAAAGTTGACTTTCATGCAGCAACTTTTTCACTGAATCTTGACAAATATTAAAAAATTTTAAGCAGGAAAGTGATAAAATTTTCTATTCCATTTACATAAGTAAAAATCAATAAAAAGAACAAAAGCAACTCAAAATGAGTAATGAATGGAACAATCCTTGGACCCGTGAAAAGAAAATTAAGTTGCTGTGCAAAGCAGTTCCCAAAACTAACAATAGCAATGGCAGCCTACAGACAGGAAAATCTTTCTTCTTATGTCTGGAGTACATGAGGTCTACTCAAGGCAACAATTTCTCCTGGTATCTTTCCTGGCAAATTACATGTATTTTCTTCATCTAAAACAATTCTCACAAATACCTGTAATCTCAGGTCAGAGTACACCTCCACACAACCTGATACTATCTTATCCGATGATGTGTTATATGCCAAATTTCAAGGAGATGAAAAGACAACTTTGGAGTAAAGACAGATCTAGACTTGATTTTTGTATTTTAACAAGAATTTCTTAAACATTTCAGATAACACTTTTTCAATATTTGAGAAAAATCTATAGTTGGGATGGTAATTATTTCACAGAATTTTTGAGAAGATTAAATGAGAAGACATATGTTCTATCTGGAACACTTACAAGCCTAATACATTTTTGTTCCCTTTTCTTTCTTTAAATTTTCTAAGCATCTTACTGGACTAATTAAACTCCTTTTCCAATATTTTATTTCATTCTATTTTTTTTTCTTATTAGTAAGTTGGACAGTCCATTATATATATAAAAATGTTTTATCCACCAGATAGATCTGTAATATAATGTCAGTGTTTTTACTTCTTTGCAATTTAATATATACATTGTGAAAATAAGCATATTTGCTGTGGTAGTTCCTAGGATCCTTTCTTGTTCGAAGAAAGAGTGATACTAATAAAATGAAATTAAAATTAATAGCAAATTAAACATCAGAAAATATAAGGATGGGAAATGTAAATATTTGTAATAATGTAAACAAAAGTTCAAAATTTAGAAGTATCACCAGAAATATCCCAATGCCTGAGTGATGGACTAACACATAAAATAAACTCAGACAGAAATAAGCATTTAAAAAAAAAAAGATTCACCTGATTTTAATACTTCAAATAGAATCGTAATCTAGTAGCCAATTAGGTTTATGGTTGCCAGAAAAAACACATTATATTCAGTTAATATCAGGAAAACAACTTTTTTTAGTGTAAGTACATCCCATATGATATTTGGACATACTTATGTTAAAAATCCATTTTTATCAGAAATTTAGATTAAATTGAATATACTGTATTTTTTCTAAAACTAGCAAACCTAATAGTTTTCCAATTAATCATATAAAGTTAATACATACAAATTATTTTAGTTCAAGATTAAATTTTTAAACAATTACCCCTGGCCCAGGTAATTCAATTATCATTTATTAATTCATTTTATCACAAATGTCTCAGAAGTCAGATTCAGTGCTAAACATTAGCTATTCAATCTTTAATAAAAGACAAGGGCATACCTCTATGGATTTTATACTGACATGTCACAGAGATAATGCCAACAAGGAAAACTTTTTTTAATTGGCCCTTGCTGTGCCTTTAGTTACTCTTTACTAAGAAACTAGTGATTACTATTAAGTTGCATGAGAAAGAAAAAAAAATGTGTGATTTCTGAAATTCCCTAAGGGTTTTTAAAATTATTAATATTTCAAAAATCAATAACACACTAAAAATATTTTGATGAGCAAAATGGTATCATCTTAAAACTCTGGGCATTTCAAGTGATTCTGAGACTATGGTAGCAACACTATTCCAGTCTGCTCCACTTCTGTGTGTTCCATTATGTTTTGATCCAGGCAGAATTCAGGATATCTAGTGCCCTGTGGTCTTCTTAATCTTTACTTGCTAATGATAAGAAGCATTGCATTGTAAAATAACAAAAAGACCTGTTTCTGTTACTGTCACTGCAGTACTTCCTGTTTTATGCATCTGTGGTGGACATATTCTCTATGGCACAGCCCTCTTCTCTGAGCTGTTTTTGGGGAAAGGTTCATAATCCTTTTTGCAGGGCAATCAGGAAGTAGATTCAGCCTTTGTCAAATCATGACATTTCTTGAGAAAATTGTTGAATTTATCTCTTACCATTCCTTTTTCCCATCTCATTCCCTCCATTCCCCAACACAAAGGTAACTTGAGATATTGATAAATTAATGTTTAAATTTTTATGAGTGATTGTGCTACAAATTTAATCCATACTTGTCACTAAACATGTCTAAATAAATTTGGAAATGTTATCTATTTTACTAATTCTGAAAGTGTCCATCAAAAGCATTGGCAATATTAGCTCCTGTATTAAATGATATGCTTCAAATAAAGAACCAGAATATATACATATACATACATACACACACACACACACACACACACACACACACATATATGATTATATGTTTTACAAGTTTCAGACTGTTTTAGTAAAAATAAACAACATGGTAAAAATAACAACATTCCAGTTTTTTCTTACATACTGATGAAATAGCGTAGTATAAATGGAAAATAAAGCTGAGTGAGGTAGTACACTTGTAATCCCAGTAATTGGGAGACTGAGAAAGGAGGATTGTAGGTTTGATGACAGCATGCAGTAACTTAGCAAGATGAGATTTCAAAATAAAAAAAATAAATAAAAGAGCTAGGATGTAGTTCAGTGGGAGAACCCTTCTGTGTTCAATTTATTGTATTATTTCTGTAAAATGCTGCTTTTGAAATGGCATTTAGACAGATTCTAATCATCTTAAGCATTCTTAGTTTTAGAGTCATTAAAATGAGATGGTGAGAAGTCTAACACTCTTGTGATTATGGAATTGGATAAACATGAGCTGAGATAGCAGAGGTTTTTCTGAGCCTTGTGAGTATACATGGTCTCGTTACTGATTCTTCGTTGCATCATGCTCTTGTCTTGACTGTCTGACTTTTTTTATTTCTAGAGTTCTTTAGTCCTCATTTTGATCAGTTACTCATCTCACACATTTTGATTTTTGGTTTCCACCCTGTCTGACTACCCTCTGTTAACCACCTGCTGCAGTAGAATAAATTCTGACTTCTGTCTTTGTTTGCTGTAAGTTCTAAGTACCTTAATATTTCACACATGCTATCCTTCCCAAGTACCCTTTTTCAACATCCCAAATGATCAATCATTTCTGATATAGGTAATGAATGTGTCAACACTCTTTTTAAAGTGTTACATTTTCATTGCACTCAGTGTGGTCAGAAGTAATTCTTAAATATCTGTCATTGAAATTGCCTATTTCAAAATCTTCCACTCCTCTATCCCCACATCTGGAGAAGCAGAGATAATTGCTGTGTGTATGTGGCTCTTGTCCTTAGAGCTTTTCACACATCAAGAGCAAGGCCACTTTTTCCTCATTAGTGCAGCAAGCACCTGTCCACACACTGAGATTTCAAAGACTGTGGGAAGATCTTGCAGCTTCTCCAGGAATCTTGTCCCATGCCTGTAATTCTTTTAATTAGGACAAAGCTTTTCAGAATAGAAAGAATAAATGACTAATATGATGTCATTTCCTATAAAAAAAAAACATAGAGAGAGGAAATAGAAAACACAAGGACACTGAGCAGTGTGAATATGAAAAAAAAGGGAGATAATGTGTTATGAAGATGAAGTATTAATTGTTAAGAAGGAATTGGGAGTACCAAAGAAAAGACAGCTTTTCTCTTTTTTTTCATTTTTCATCAATTAGTATTTTATTCATACACATATTTCAAGTTTTTTAAATCCATGGTAACAAACTTGTGTGCTATTAAAGCACATAGTTTTGAATAATTTTTATCTATGTATCAGTCAATATATCTATACAGAACATGCATAAATACATAAACAAATGCACACATGTTAATTAGCATAATTTTGACACAAGGACAATTATAATTGGGGAAGGAGTTAAATGAGAAATGCGTGCATATATGCCTTTATTGGTGTGTACCTAACAAAGATGTATGATTACAGTGCACCAATTAAGCCGGGCGTGGTGGCGCACGCTTGTAATCCCAGCATTCAGGAGGCTGAGACTGGAGGATCTGGGTTCGCGGCCAGCCTCAGCTACCTAGTGAGGCACTCTGCAACTTATTGAGACTCGGTTTCAAAATAAAGAATAAAAAATAGGGCTTGGGAGTATAGCTCGGAGGTAGAACGCCCCTGAGTTCAATCCCCAGTACTGCAAAAAAAAAAAAACAAAAAACAAAACAAAACAAAAATGCACCAATTAATAAAAATAAAAAATTGAAAAAAAAAAAGAAATGTAAAGCAATTTTCTCAATATAACACATTGAAACAACAATGTGGAGGTGAAAATTCATGTTTACTTATCCAAAGATAGTGATTTCTAATTTTAGCTTTTCTTTTTTTGATGTTTCTCTTTCTACACATCTGACTTTGTTTTATGTCCAAATATTTAATCCACCAACAAAAAAATCACTCTTTAAGTATAATTGAAAGTATCAAAGAAATTAAGAACCTTATGAGTATTTTATAGATAAAATATGCATGTTTAGCTATGATTGGAAATGTTTTCACAAAGGTGAGATAGATCAATTTTCAAGTCCCTTCTCAAGTGAAGGGTATATGAATTGCTTGATAAAATTTACATGGGCATGTACAAAAGATAACAGAAGTGTCCTCAAATTGAAATAAATAATCAAATCCCATAATAAATTTTCAATTTAGTGAAGCTTCCATTAAGCACAAATATATATCAAATTATCAGATTTTGAAAAATAAATTTTAAAATAAAATCATTCATATATATATGAAATATATATATATATGAAAAATAAATGCCAATATGAATGCTATATATTTACACAATATTCATTAACTAAATGTTAATAGATTATGACTACTGAATACAAATGTATGCAGATAAAGATTTGGAAATATATCAATTATATTGCTAGTTATAGTATGTTTTGAGAAATACAGCCAAATAGACCTCAATAGAAAATAATGTGGTATAAATGTAGATTAGTCAGATACTCTACTAAATGGATAATGGAATAAAACTAAAAACTAAATAAACTTAGGACACATTACATGTGAAAAAAGAAGAGTATTATAGTAAGATAAATAACATAAAATTTTAATTATGGATTGTTTATCTTTTTGACACTTGAAAATTTCCAAAATTTTTTAGAGTTCTAGAGTTAGAATTCTATGAGTTGCACTTCTAAGCAAGGATCTTTATTTGCAAGAGTATATTTAGGAGAAACCCTAGTGTATTATATCTGGTATTATATTATCCTCTAAATGTGTATTATATATGGTATTGTACCATCTTTTAAAATGTGATATATACATATGTCCCTGAAATGCACACATACTCACATATTCTTTATTGCAACAGCTGTTTCAACTGTTAAATGTACAAACATGTTTTTGATATTCTCTAATGCAATATTTTGCCCTTTATCTTACTATGATAATGCAATTTCATTTTTATTTTTTAACTACTGAACAATTTTATGTATCTTAACTAAAGCCTCAAGTGAGTTAGTTTTTAATCATGCTCTCTTAATTCATAAGTCTTATTAACACAGTTCAATTCAAATAACTATGTATTGAAGACAAAATCAATGTTGACTGTAAAATAGAATGCTTTTACATTTTATCTGAAATATGAAGGGTAAGAAAACTGCAGATGTTGAAAATAAAAACAGTGAGAAACAGTGCTGGAGATGTATTTTTTCACAGTTCTTTAAGGTGTCCTTACATAGTGCTCATATCTTTACCATTAACACTAGGAATAAATAATTTGCAAATTATCCTAAATAAGGTATACTGGTACATACCTGTAATCCCAGTACTTGGGAGGCAAAGACAGGAGGTTAATAGATTCAAGGCCAGTATACAGTACCTTAGGGAAACCTCCGTTACAAAATAAAACCAAAAATCCATCAGTGTGTAGCTCAGTGGTAGAGCACCACTGTAGTCAATTCCCAGTACCATAAAACACACACACACACACACACACACACACACACACGGTACTGTCTTCCAGTATCTTATAAATAAATTTTATAGATTAGAGGGCTCCTGATCAGGGTAGAAATGTTTCTTTATAAAGGGAAGAAAAACACTGCTGCAAATATTGAGGAAAAAAATAAGTGCATATTAATAAGTTATCCTAAGAAATTTTATACCTCAAAATACTACTTAAATAAGTATACAAGTACATGCTTAAAAGATTATATTAGAGCTGTATCAGTGCTTGTTAAATTTTATTCAAAAGAAATAAAATTAATTGTATAAGCCCATGTGTTTGGAATAAAAGCATCAGAAATGATGAAAACGCTGCAAATCTAGCTTTTCTTTAATGAAATAAAGTGTCAATGACAGATAATGAGGTTTCATAATAAATTTTTGATTAAAATTATATTCAATGCTGATTTTCACTGTGGCAAAAATATTGTATTTTAACTGAAAATATATTTAGTTACTTAAATATACACAGTCACAAAATCCTGAATCAACATTTTAAAAATGCCAAAATTAAAAATAATTAGCATAACTATACATGTGCAGAACTTTGACAAGAACTCTGTTTTCCTTACTGAATTATTTTCTTCTGTATTATTTCTAAATGGATAATTTGCCACATTCACATTTAAAAGAAAAACACTTTTATTGTAGTTTTACTTGCAATTAACTTTTTTTGGAAAAAAAAGATTAACAAGTTAGTTGGGCAACTATTATTAAAATGTTACTCTTAATATCATATTTAGAAGGATTGATATCAGAAATATGTGTACAAACATGACTATCTATAAAATATTTTGACAGTTATGAGAAATGTAGCTTTAGTTTACTGAGCTACCTTCACTACAAGAAAATACAATTACAACTTGTTTTCTTCCTACTCTTTTCTGGTACAACCTATGCATCTTGGCATCATCTGACCCTCTCCTTCTACTTTCCCTATTTTGCATTTTGCATGTATGTGTGTGGTAATGGGAATCCTGGAGACTGAACTCAAAGATGTTCTACTTCTAAGATACACTCTCATCTCTATTTTACTTTATTTTGAAGCAGTGTCTCTCTAAGTCACCAAGGGCCTTGTTGAATTGTTGGCCTTGAAACTGATCCTCTTGTCTCAGTCTCACAAGTACTGCAATTACAATTGTACTACACTACACCCAGTTTCTATTTTGCATTTTCAATGTGGTTCCCCACACATTTACTTATGAGTTTTACATTTTCATCTTTACTCATAGTCTTTCCTTCATCTTTTGTATTATTTTGCCAGCATCCCTGATACTCAAAATTGTCCTTTATGTATCAATGTAATTATTATTACCACTAACTTTTTACCTCCTGGCTGCCTCAATCTAATTTTTCCCTCTTATGTGTTCTTACAGTTCCTCTGTTGCAATATTTATATTCAGTAATCTTTTATTTATTTGTATTGGTAATAAGTGTTTGCCCAACCTAATCTCAATACAATTAAAAATGTGAAGGTTACAAGGCTGAATAGAACTCTGTCTGCTCAAGTAAAGATAGGTAAAAGACAAAAATGTAACTTGGGGACAAAATGTGGTGGGACTTGAATGTCAAGACAAAGGATAGATACTCACTTCTGTAAACAATAGGGAAATAAAAATCAAGTTTATTTTTACTTTGAACCATGAAAATATTTTTAAATTAAACAGTAAGTAAAGAGAACATTTCACACATGGGCCATTTTGAATCTCTCATGTTGCTTCCTATAATACCTAGCCAATAAAAGTCATTCAAAACCAGAATGCTGGCTCAGTCATATAGTGCTTGCCTAGGAAACTTGAGGCTCTGTCCACAATCCCTAGCTCTGCCGAACAAACAAACAAACAAAAATCAGAATTTAATACATGAGCAGAAATATTGTTTGCAAAAGATTTCATTGGAAAGGACTACCAAATCAAATATAATAAAACTTTATGAATTTGAAGATTTGCTATTTAGTTGCTGTATTTTTCCAATAATACAAATACATTTTCAGCTATGCTCAATATGATCTTGAGATTCTGATATGAATTTTTTCTAATTCCTTCTGCCAAGAACTATTGTAATCATCCTTTCTTTTCACTGGAATAGAATGTTTTTAGTCTATTCATCAAAAATACCATAGCATCACATTAATTATACTTGGCAAAACATGAAACATTAGTCACTTGTAAGCATTGATTTTTTTCCCCAAACATCACTACGAATTAGTGTGATATTGTGCAGGCAGGTTTTAGAAATAGTATTTAAGGTCTAATTTTTTCAACATTCAACCTGTGTGTGTATTTGAATCAGGGAACACAAAATTGCATCACAAATCCTGGTGCAGGACTGAGTCCTTGTACTCCAGATATATTCCACTGACATTTTTTATAATGCAAAAAAGGGTGACATCTGCCTCCTTTCTTATTCATTTTCATAAGAACATTCCGTTTCCATTTTTTTTATAAACCATTGATACATACTCTAAAATAAGATACATCCTTCAGATGTAAACCCAAGAGTTCACAAACTGAAAGATCTACTTTCACACCTGTATCTTTTTGGCAGAAAGATGCTTCCTTTGGATATAAAAAAGAGTGAGAGCCAGGAACAGTCATATAATGTCCTTACCGTATTTTTATTTTTAATCCCTAGAAATAAACCACAGAGAAGGAGTCTCTTAATGTGTTGCTGAAATATGTATTATGTTGATAGTAAAAATAAAGATTCACATAGTTTTCTTAAATGTTTAAAAAGACATAGCCATTTCCAGATGTTCTTACATGTTAACCTATGAAGAAATAAATATATGTTGCAAACTAATATTTAGGTATTTTATACCTGGTCTTCAGCTGCAATAAGTAATGCATCTCAAAAATATAATACATAATAGGTAGCAAGGTGTGCTTAATAAGTTTCATTTAAGGAAGAGGGGGAACTATAATTGGGTATATTTGAAGAGGTTTCAAACTCTTCTATGCTTATAGGTTATTTCTATTTCCTTTTTCTATGTTTTCCATTAATATTTATGTTATATAACCCAGATGTAAAGGAAAAAGATGTATTTTTTTAAAATTTTTTTGCAGTACTGGGGATTGAACTCAGGGGCTTTCTACCTTCAAGCTACACCCCCAGCCCTATTTTTTTTTTTATTCTTTATTTTGAAACTGAGTCTCACTAAGTTGCGGAGTGCCTCACTAGGTAGCTGAGGCTGGCCGCGAACCCGGATCCTCCAGTCTCAGCCTCCCGAATGCTGGGATTACAAGCGTGCGCCACCACGCCCAGCTGAAAAAGATGTATTTTTACTTCTCTCCTTTTCTTCTTTCTTTCCTCCTCCTTCCTGTTCTTGTTCCAGTATTTATTGAGCTCCTTCTATATACCAGAACCCATGCTCAGTGAAAAGGTTTCAAGATAGAATAAGACATGATTACATGTAGGAAGTTGATATTATTAAATATGTATTTGAGTAGAAAAGATGTGATTATACTCATCTATCTTAAAGCATGATCACTCATCCTCCCTTGATCGCCATCCTCCTCACATTAAACAGTGTGCTTGGCTCACCAATGTCACGTGTTCCTTACCTAAGGATGGATGAATTAGTCCTTCACAGAATATAAAATTGATGCATTGGGATTCCTTTTATTGTTACTTAATGCAGGACATGACATGCATTTTTGTAAAGATTTTGTGAGCAGGTATGGTGGGACATGGTTGTAATCCCAGTATTTGGGATGCTGGTACAGGAGAGTCACACGTTTGAGGATAGCCTTAGCAAGTAGTGAGACTCTCAGCAACCAAGAGAGACCATCTTTCAAACCAAAAAAATAAAATTGAGCTGAGGAGTATAGCTCAAAGATAGAATATCCCTGGGTTCAATCCCTAGCAAAACACACACACACACACACACACACACACACACACACACACACACACACACGTGAAAACCCTTCTCCATCACAAATTTTTCAGTATTTTCTGGTAGTGTGTAGGTTAACAGGAACCAAAAACATACAAACACAGTATTAAGTTGGTTGGTTGGAAACTACTAGGAACAAAATTTTTTAATAACACTCATTGTATATGACTATTCAATGCTGCTTTCTGTCTCTTTTCATATAATGTTTTCCCCAAAGCATCCATACCTGGTAATCCTCATGAACATAGTTTGGTCTACACTGTTGATGGAAAAAATACTAGTGAAAATGTATATGAAAGAAAGAACACTTTTAAAAGTTGGTATTTTATGAACTGGATACACAGCATCCTCTAATTGATAAACAAAATTAAAAAGATAATGACTTAATTTGAAGGAAAAAAATATTTTCATTTCTGACAGAGATGTTGCAAGAGGCTCTGTGTGCTATCCCTTTGGTCTAGAATTTGATAAACTCTGATCAGAGGCAGCGTGGGACTCTTTAGAGAAGATACATCTACCCAGATTTCCAACTCACACTGATTCAAGACAAATGAGGGTGGACATAATTAAGAATATCTGTCTCCAGGCGTGGTGGTGCATGCTTGTAATCCCAGCATTTGGGAGGCTGAGACCTGAGGATCCGGGTTCGTGGCCAACCTCAGCTACCTAGTGAGGCATTCTGCAACTTAGTGAGATCCTGTTTCAAAATAAAGAATAAAAAAGAGGGCTGGGGGTATAGTAGAATGCCCCAGAGTTCAATCCCCAGTTCCGCAAAAAAAATCTGTCACATAATGTTTACATTTTTTTTCTATCTACTTGAGAAATGCAGACCAATAGCTAGCAATTATGAATTAATTAACTCATCCAACCTCCTCAAATAAGAGAGGTGGACAACGCACCAAGGAAATTCCCTTTTATGCAAACTACAGAAAGTAGAAAAATTACTCCATTGAAATCTCCCTAGAGGTTGGCCTGGTGACTCATACCTGTAGTACCAGTACTTGAGAAGCAGAAACAGGAGGATCATAGGTTCAAGACCCGTGCACAGTATCTTAGGGATATCCTTTTTCAAAATAAAAAAATAAAATAAAAAGGGCTGAGGTTATAGCTCAGAGGCAGAATGCCCATGGGTTCAATCCCAAGTACTACACACACACACACACACACACACACAAATAAATAAGTAAATAAACAAATAAAAATTGAGGTCTTCATTTTATTATCACAAAGAACACTAGGAGCCATGGTTACAGATAGGGTGGACAATTTATTTAAAACATATTTAATACATAGCAATATATAATCATACATGTGTATCATATGAGAAGAGAAGAACTAGTAATATTCTGTCAAAAGTGGACCTTACTTTTGGACCCACCACATAGTAGAAATTGAAATACTGCAAAAAAAAAAAAGAAATATTAATGACAGCAGAGTTTCCTTTTTATTTTTATGCTGATAAAGACAAGTTACTACTCTTATGGTTAGAGGCTACTATTTTCCACAAAAAGCATAGATTCTTCCCCCTAAAAGTAGACAATGGTAGGCCATCATTTGTCATGGAGAAGAAACAAAAAGCATATACAAGAATTTTATCATTTCCATGTTCCTGAAGGCACAAAAATAGCATTAACAGTAATATAATCACTTACAATTATAATAGATTGTTAATTAAAATAGAAATTACAGCATATTATGATGGCTAGACAAAAGCTAAGTAAAGGTAGGCATCTGAGAGCCACTCAATATAACAAAAAACATTCAATACTTGTGGAATTAGAAACTAATAACTTAAATTTTAAAAATATATTTTTATAAATAATTAAAGATTAGAAAAAGAAATGAGGCTGAGGTTTAGTGAACTCTTCATTGTTAATAATATAAATAAAATATTAACAGTAAAATAAAAACCATATCTGTATAAAACAAATACAATGGACACTGTTTTAATGCAGGGGTAACTAGTTTGGCACCTCTCCTAACAAGTACACAAGGATTTTTTTTTTCTTAAGGTTTTATTAAACTAAATATCCAGAGAGTAGAAATTAGTCTAGGAAGGCAAATCTGACCATGCAAGGCTCCTTGTTCTGTTTGAACTGAATTGTGCCCTCCTCAAATTTGTATATTAAACCCCTAACTCAAGCACTTCAGAATGAGACTGTATATGAATGTGGGAACATTTATTTATTTATTTATTTATTTATTTAATTTATTTATTTATTTTTGGGTTTTGTTTGTTTGTTTGGTACTGGAGATTGAACCCACGGACATTCTATCTCCAGGCTACACCTCAACTTTTTTTTATTTTGAAATAAGGTCTTTTTATATTTCTGAGAGTCTTTCTTAAGTTGCTGAGGCTGGCTGGGAACCTGGGATCTTCCTGCCTTACCCTCCAAACTACTGGAATTATAAGTATGTGCTCACCATGCTTGGCTGGAGGTACTGTCTTTTAAAGAAATAAGTTAAAGTGAAGTCACTGAGATGTGTCCTAATCCCATCTGACTGGCGTCCTTATAAGAAGAAGAGATCATTACACCAGAGAATCAGATATGCTCTCCCTCAAGGAAAAGACCATTAAGGGCTCAGGGTAAAGACCGCTTCTATAAACCAAGAAGAGAGATCTCAGGAGAAATTAAACTCAATAGTCCTTCATTTAGGACTTCTAGCCCCCAGAACTGTGAGGAAACAGATTTCTATTTTAAGCCACCCACTTATGGTAGTTCCAGCAATCTAATACACTAACTTTCATCCAATAGGGACAATACTTCATTTAAACACCCTGAAGGCAGATGCCAGACTACAAGGGGCTTGGTTTCAGAATTAATAGATATATAAAAGTTGCTCATAAACAAACAGAAATCCAATAGGATCTAAGAATATTAACAAAAATGAGATGTCTTCTAAAATATCATTTTAGTGCTTTACAATTAATTTTCTGCTCAAAAAATTATAATCTAAATCTAAAGTACCACACATGCTCTGATCACGAGTATCTATAAGTAAAACTATAACCAAATTTAATTTATGGCTATATAATTGATAAAATAATTTTAAAGATTTTGCACAAATTCCATTCTCATTTAAATACTAATACTCATATTTATTAAAGCAATAACTTCCTATTAAAATAATAAAGGAGAAAAACTTAATAAAATGACATTTGAAATTATTCCATGAAGCAGGTATTAACCTATATCCTCTTAGATCTATTTTAACATAGGCACTTAATATTGTAGTATGATAGTCATGTACTTTTACTCTTTCTAACATCATTAGTACAGATTCCATATATGATATTTATCAATATTTAAGATTCATTTGGTGCTTTTTTGGCTACCCAACTTTTTTCATGCAAACCTAGATTTGTATCATCATGCAGAACATGGTAAACTCCAGCTTCTTTTGATTCATTTCAATACTGACTAAAGCATATTTTCCATTGTAGCCTGACAGATCATTCTAGTCTCAGAACTGCAATAAATTTATATTTATTGAATACACCTAAATTGTAGCAATGTTATGCAATTAGAATTAAAATAAAAATTGCACAATATAAAATAGACACAAGTTTATATTCTTTTAAATAGAAATAAAAATTAAAATTTAATAATATTGCAATACAGAATATCATAAATAATTAAATATTAAATCCTGGGCCCTACCTCAAAAACAATATTATTTTGGAATTATTTATTTCAAGACAAGATTGTTTGACACATTCATACTGCATTGAAACCTTTGTACAATTTTTTCATCAGTTTTTCTCTTTGATTTTTTTTTAATATCACATATGAACTAAGTTCCAACTGGTATGTTCAAATGCTCATATTAGAAATCAAATATTTCACTTGTATTATGGAAGAGACACAGTGAACAAGGATATCAGATGAGGTAAATAATAAAACTATAATTCATTTATAAACACATTTGTTGTTATTCAGCAAACTTCTTGAGCAATAAAATCAATTAAGCAATTGTGTTAATTCAGCAATTAAGCAGCTATACTAACTAACAAAGAGAGAAAGTAATGGGAGGGAGTAAGGTATCTTATTAGGAATTTGTCAGTCTTTCTCCATTCCTGTATGAGAGCTGTGTTCAGTCCCAGCTGGTGTACAACAGACTCTGTTTGCGGATGACTCAAACTCTTCTGTAAAAGAATCAAAGCTGCTTATTCTCCAAAGTCTTCACCCCAGTCTGTGAATCTTCTCAGCATATTCTGAGGAGATATAGTGAAGCCCCTGTGTGGTTCTCAGGTATTCAATGTCACAGAGGGCTTTTCATGCTACTTATGACCCTCAGTGTTGCAGACTTTTTCATTCTATTGACTCAAGGTTAATTAATTTCTATGAGTGCATTTATTACATATATATATATATATATATATATATATGTGCATACATATATTTTAACAAAACGATATTCAACAAAGGTAATTTTATACTTCCAAAGCCATTGACCACACTAGAAGGATGAAAGGTACTGAGAGTCACAGTCAGTCTTCATCAATTAACACTCAAATATCAGTAGGTAGATATCAAAGGTTTTAGAACCATGAGCACTAAAGCAGATCACTGTGGGGAAATTCCATTCCCCCTGTTCTCATAAAAGAGCAAAAAGTCCTTGCAGGACTTAAGATAAGGCCAGCAGTTAGAGGAGAAACAACTTCTATCGAGACAACAGCACCTGGTGATAACAACAGCTCTCTGGAGCTCTGTCCTTGGTGTAATAAAGGAGTTAAGGAGCACTCTCTCCCCCTTCTCGCCTCTCTGTTTTGGTTTGAATTCCTCATGCACTTGAACTCTAACTCCTCCTTATTACCCCTATCTATAAGAAATCCCTCTGCTTCTCTAATAAATGAGATCGTTCCAAGAGTCTATCTCCAGCCAGGTGTTGGCGTTCGACTGGTATGCCTTCCTCTCACCCTGGGGGCCCAGCTGGTCCTTGTAGTTCGGCTGGACAGGGGTGTTCCTGGAGACCCTCTCCTGGAGTGAACCCTAAAGCAGGGCCCCTCAGATTATAACTATTAACTTCTATACACCTCGCTTCTCAGTCTATATCTGGTTCTGTCTACTACTGCTATAGAAGGATAGTACTTATTTTCTACCCTTCAAATCTCATCCTCTTGTCTCCCATTCAGCATAATATAAACCAAAATTCTGCTGACAAGGAAGTCTTGAAAATGTAGGTGCCAGAATTGTAGAGGAGCTTAAAATGCCAGAGATGACATGGAGTAGAAATAGATGATATCTGTCATATCTGAGATATTATATAATTTATCTTACTATTTAATGCTACTGGGATAATTTTCTGTTCACTTTACTTTTGTTATGGTTTGAGTTTTAAAAGTCTTCTCATAATTCATGTTCCCTGCTGGATTTATGTCTTGTTCTAGTCCCATTCCTTCTTTTTATACCACAGTTCCTGCCTTTTGGAATTCAAATGTTTTTTCTACGTCACTGTATTTTTTTTTTTTTTTAACAGGGGCTTACAGCTAAAAGTTTGCCTATAGTTTCAGAGGAGACTTTAAGCTTTTCAACAATGCTGGGACTATTAAAATTATGGGAATCTTGGAGAAGGAATTAAATGCAGTTTGGCTTGTGAGATGGCCATGAGTTCTTGGAGGCCAAGGGCAAAATGTTACAGCTTGGATTTAAAATGTTCCCCAATAACTCAAGTGTTAGACAAGGCAGCCATGCTCAGAGGTGGAACATGTTTGGAGTTAGGTCTCTGGAGGGGTGGACAGAGACAATGTTTTCCTAGGGCAGTCTGCTGCAATATTTTATCTCTCACCCTTCCTCTGTCTATTTCCCTCTTCTAAGAGCTGAGGTATGCTCCTCCTCTACCATGCTATGAACTCTATAGCTATAACCCAGCATGACATGGACTGAAATCTCTGGAATTGTGAGCAAATAAAATCCTTCTTCTTCTAACTTTTGCATGCCAGGTGTTTGAGTCATAGCCATGAGAATGCTGATTGAAACAACTTCCAGAGATGAGAATCATTTGAAGTAATTATAATGTTACTGAAATATGGTAATGAGGAATTTTATTCAGGGTTTACATGGATTATGGTATTTCCAAATTATGGTGGATCTGATGGATACAGAAAAAAGGCCAAGGAAAGTTGATGGAGCTATACAGTTCATCTGTTCTTTAAGCAATGTATTGAAATCAGAAAGAATTTCAAGGTTGCTAGTGAATAAAGTTATCTTTGTGATTTTTTTGAATAAATAGAATATATGGAAATATGTCAATAACACATTAATTGCCTTTGTATTTTTTATGACTGGCATTATGACTGGTGTTATTTTTCCTGTTCTTTTCTTGAGTATTAAAAGGAAATTTTAGAATTGAATTTCTAGTCATGCTACCATCTTTCTGATCAATATGATGTACATTTTCAATATGTTGTATAATCTAATATTTCAATAATAACAAATACTGAAATAGAAATTAAAGAAAAATATAAAACAAAATATTATAAGCTTACTATGACAAAGGAGAAACTATGAAATCAATAGCGAGACTAAAACCATCTAGTTCTTCAAATTTGTTTTAAAAAATCTATCATTAATATCTTCTAGAATGGAAAATATAGTGTTTAGAAGACTTAATAGATTTAATTCCTTTTATATCTCAAAATACCATAATCTTTCCCTATGGTGGATACGTTTTCTGTTTACTATTACTCATGAGATCTAAGTGGAAAATAATCTCTAAAATGTGTGGGTTTGCTCTAACTATAGGCAAATATTGAAGGAAAAATGTTGAATTGATAATTCATTTGCTCTCTTTTTTAAATTTAAAAGTATGTTCTAAGTACTTAATTGTTCAATCTATTTCATGCACTTAGAATTTAAAGGCAAAAGGATGATTCAAGGAAACTGGACTCTGTTTTCTAAAATCTCATCGAGTTGAAACTGAAGAGTTAATTTAAAAATTAAAGTGATATTTTTACTTAAAATTTTGGAAATTTGAGTCTATGATAGGAACATACTATTCTTTTGGGAGCCCAGGAAATACTTGATATCTCAACTTCCTTCCTATAATCTTTTGGGAAAAAAAATTGTCTCCTTGGTATAAAAGTATCTTGGAAAGTAGCATAAAGAAAAAAGGTCAAGGTAACCTAACTTGGAAAAACAGAGGCCTATATTTACTATTAAGCTAAGAAGTTGAGGAAAAACAGAGTTCTGATGCCAGTCCTGAATAATATTCCCTTTCCTGTAAAAGAGTGCAGGGCACTTGACATGAGCTATCAGCAATGAAATTTCACCAGTATGAATGACTCTCAATTAGAAAGGAGGAGAATTCTGTATAAAAAATAGTGCTGTAAGCTAACACGACAGGATATCTACTATATAGACCTTCAGCAAGTAATTGTAGGAGGGATGTTCATTACTAAGTTGAGTTTAAAGATTCATTACCAAGGGATATTCATCTGTTTTCCATTACTATAATGAAGTGCCTGGGCTCATGCAAGAGAGTAAGATCACATGCTGATGCAAAAAGCCAGAGAGAGGCTTCTGGGGCCAGTAATAACTTTCCACTAAGACCTACCTCTCCAAAGTCCCACCACCTTTAACATTCCAACATTAGGGACCAAGTTTCCAACATATAAACCCTTTTAGGACACTCTCATGCCATTTCTAAGCCATATCAGAAAGAAATTTTACTGAAGACTTATCCAAATCCTGTGTGATGTATAGAATAACCAGAAATTTGCTAGATAAAAGGCAGAGAGAAGGGGGTGGTTTTAACAGTTGTTTTATACAGAATGAAGAGCAGATGAAAATAATCTATTTGAAATATCATGTAATATTTACTCAGAAAGAGCTTTATCAGGGCTGTAACAAGGAAGAGAGAAAGAGATCAGTGTAAACAGGGCCTGGGTAGGCCAGGCCAGGCATGGTGGCACATGCTTGTAATCCCAATACTTGAGAGCCTGAGATAGGAGGATCACAGGTTTGCAGCCAGCGTCAGCGACTCAGTGAGGTCCTCCATAATTCAGTGAGACCCTGTTTCAAAATAAAGAATAAAAAATAGGGCTGGAGGGATAGCTGAGAGGTAGAATGCCCCTGGGTTCAATCTCTACTACCACAAAAAAAGAAAGAAAGAATCCTGCTTGGATTCAACCTAACATTCAAAGTTATGTTACAAAACAAAGATCAAATCTGTCACAGGCCTGATTCATCATCTTTGGAAGTCTCTATCCCTCCATATAAATTGAAATGATACAATAAAATGATGCAAGCCCTGAAGAAAAATCTCCAAAAAGTCATTTTACATGTAGACAGTAGATCAAAGAACTCCTACTGAGAAGGGCCTAGCCAGCCAAACTGAAATTCCTGCCTCAGAACCATCTCTTCTTCCAGGGCAGGAATCTTCTCTATCTTTGCCCAGAAAGACCATTGTGATTCTATCTTGCTGTACCCAACTCCAAATGGCAACTCATATTGCTGTTCTTCTGCACCATTGGGTTTTGGATGTGTGAGACTTTGTAAAATTTATCATTTCTCCACAGATTACTGGGCTGTGATGAGCTCCATCTGGATGTGAATGAAAGGAATGCTAATCATCCTGGATGTGGAACTGGCAAAGCTGGGCTGTCTTCCTCAGGGGACAGGATGAGTGGGTTTTTAATTGTATATAGATAGTTTCATTATGTTAACGGGAATGATACATATGAGAAGAAAGATTCTGGGCATCCATATAAGTGGTGGAATATAGCTAATATATCATGCATTTGCCAACACAGAGGTCTAACTCTTTCTAACAGATGCTGTCATCTTTTTAGAAATTATCCCTTGCTCCATCCATGTGGTTTGTGTGGAATCAATGCCAAATCCAGGTGCCAGGCATGAGCAAGTGTGTGGAGGTTGGCCAGTAAGAGTATTTTCTTCTTAGACCACATTGGCTGACTTATTCAAAGTCATAAGACAGAAAAGCATAGATCAAAGAAGGACAAGGGAAGTTCTCGATTACCTTGTTTGAATTCTAAAAAATTATAATGCTAAATCCATGTACAATACTATAATAATGAATATAAGGGCTCTGTCTGTCTTTATTACTGTATTATTCATATGTAATGAGAAAGTACCTGAAAGATATCAGGAAGATAACTATTTATTTAATTGAAACAAATCAAATTCCATTTAATATTTTAAATTGTTCCTGGACTGTAAAAATTCTCAGATGAAAAGAGGAAAGAACAAATTATATTATACAATGAAATGTGGTCTAAGTAGTCCTGAATTAATTGGCTTTTTTCTGCCTTTGGACATTTCACCTTAAATCTTACCTTTTTATCTTAATCTTTTTTGTGTTCTCAGCTTAATTTTAAGCCAGGGTGTCAGAGAAAAGAGCTTTATCTGCCAAGTCCGCTTCTTCCCTCGTGGTATTCAAAAGACTTTATTTTCATCATGTTAGAGTTTCTTCACAAGTATATCCTTTTATCCTACTTATAATTTATCAGTAAGACATGTCCTATGTCTCTTGTTTAGTAATAAGCACAAATATTTAGTGAGTAGATATTTGAAAATATACTCCTCAGTATCTTTCCAAATTAATTAAAATCATAACACTATAGAACTACATACATATCCATGATTATAGCAGTGCAATTCATAATAGCCAAATTATGAAACCATCCTAGGTTTCTTTCAACAAATGAATGGATAAAGGAAATGTGGTATATTCGCATGTGGAATTTTGTTCAACCATAAGGAAGAACAAAACTATAACACTTGCTGGAAAATGGATAGAATTAGAAAATATTATGCTAAGTGAAGTTAGCCAGTTGCAGAAAGTCAAGGTTGTATGTTTTCTTTCACTTGTGGAAGCTAGAGAGAAAATATAAATAAAAGAGACTCATATAAATGAGGAGAGAGAGCTGGACGTGGTGGTGCACGCTTGTAATCCCAGCATTTGGGAGGCTGAGACCGGAGGATTCGGGTTTGCGGCCAGCCTCAGCTACCTAGTGAGGCACTCCGCAACTTAGTGAGACTCGGTTTCAAAATAAAGAATAAAAAATAGGGCTGGGGGTGTAGCTCGGAGGTAGAATGCCCCTGAGTTCAATCCCCAGTACCACAAAGAAAGAAAGAAAGAAAGAAAGAAAGAAAGAAAGAAAGAAAGAAAGAAAGAAAGAAAGAAAGAAAGAATAAAAAATAGGGCTGGGAGTATGGCTGAGTTCAATCCCCAGTAGTGCAAAAAAAAAAAAAACAAAAAACAAAAAGAAAAGAGGAGAGAGACCAGTAGCATAGAAGATGGGGATAGGGGGAGGAATGTGGGGAGGGGAAAAAGAAGAACTGATGGAAGAAACAGTTCAAATAATATTATGTACATATATAAAGGTGTCACTACCAAGCTCACTAGTGTGCACCAGGAGAGAGGAGAGGGGAGCACGATAGGATGCAAAAGGAAAAATTACCAGGGTTGTGTGCATGTATGTTTGTATAACTTTGAACTTCGCTGTGATGTATAATTACAGTGCACCAAGAAAACTATAAAAATGAAAAAAAAAACATAGGAAAATAATTTATTGGTAGGATAATAATAAGTTGAATTTTGTTCTATTAGGAAAAAGTATTGTGGGTAAAACTATCTGGTTTAAGCTGTCTGAAGATTAACAAAATTTTGAGTTGTAAAAATACATTTTAGAGTATCATCTTATAGGTCACAGGTAGTTGAATACATTCAAGTAGATGAATCCCCTCAAGGAGACTATGTAGTCTAAGAAATGAAGAATTGAACCAGGAAAAATAACATATTAGGGGTATAAATAAAAGCACACTTGAAAGGAAACACACACACACACATATACACAAGGCTGGGGTATAGCTCATAGCTCATTGGTAGAGTTCTTGCCTGGAAATATGAGGCCTCAGATTTGATTTTGGATCTACGTAATGCGGAGCCCATTTCTATTAATGTGGCAGAAACAGCTAAGACATTTGTAGATCGGCTTAAAGCCTTGGTCCCTACCTGATTCCCAGAAACATAATTTTTTAAAAAAAGTAATAGAAAAAATACAAAAACACAAAGTGGCAAATATAAATGTGACAAGGCACAAGAAAAAAAAAATATATATATATATATATCCTGAACCAAAATTAGTGTTAAATGAGTAAATTATTAAGAAGAAATATTTTTATTTGTCCAACAAACATTTATAAACTAGTACTATGATGTGTTAGTTACTTTTCTAGGTACTGAAGAAATTGGACTAAATAACTGGAAAAAGTCTTTTTATCTTAGATTTATTTATTTGACAGTAATGTGGATTGATGCAGGGATGCTATACCACTGAGATACATCCCCATCCTTTTATATTTATATTTTTATTTTTTGAACTACATTTTAACCCTACTTTATTTTATTTTTTCTTTTTGTGGTACTGGGGATGGAACCCAAGGGCCTTCTATAAAACAAGTTACACCTCCAACCCTGTTTTATATTTTATTTGGAAGCAGTGACTCACTAAGTTTCTTTTTTTTTTTTTTTTTTGCAGTACTGGAGATTGAACTCAGGGGCATTCTACCTCCGAGCTACACCCCAGCCCTATTTTTTATTCTTTATTTTGAAACCGAGTCTCACTAAGTTGCGGAGTGCCTCACTAGGTAGCTGAGGCTGGCCGAGAACCTGGATCCTCTGGTCTCAGCCTCCCAAATGCTGGGATTACAAGCGTGCGTCACCACGCCTGACCTCACTAAGTTTCTGAGATTCTCACTAAGTTGCTGAGGCTGGCTTTGAACCTGAAATCTTCCTGTCTCAGCCTCCCAACTACTGGAATTAAGGTATGTAATTTATACTTATGCACATTCCTGCCTTCTGAACACTGCTCTTACAGGGGGAAATAGGCAAGGGTCCCTTGAATGGAGCAAGATTTGGCACATTCATGCAAACAATATCCATCTCTGGATAAGCTATGTTTTTGATTGGTCAGGAACAGCATACCATCACCACATAGGTCAGATGCTAGAGAAGAGATCGAAGAAGCAATCTTCTTTGTTTGAAATGTCTTCAATGCCCTTAAAGCAGATATGTGCAGCTAATTTTGGAAGATTGCCCACCATAAGGCAAGAACCTTGCAGAAGGGATAGTATGAATAAAATGGGTACAAATGGCAGGGGTCCACAGGGGAAGCAATGCTTGTAATCACACCCACTGATCCTAAACATCATAGACAGTGTTGTCATCATGCTTAGAGCACCCACAGGTTACAGATGACACATGATCCCAAACACAGCTGAAACACAAAATTTGGCTCTGAATGTGACTTTTCTTCTTTATGAGTAAGAATCACCTAAAGCAAGCATGCTAGCACCATTGTACCCATGCAATCCCATGCCATAGAGGAAAATAAATATCATGCTGGTAAGCACAATTAATCCAATCGCCAGACTAATCTTCTGAAGTCAAGGCACTGGGGTGGCCACAGGTGGTGGAGATGTCCCAAAGGACTTCAATATACACCTAGTTGACCACATGTCAGAAGGCTAAAGAAAGAATGAAAGAAAAAAGAAAGAGAGAGAGAAAGATAGATGATAGATAGATGGATAGATAGATAGATAGATAGATAGATAGATAGATAGATAGAAACAAAGAAAGAAAGAAAGGAAGGAAGGTGAGATGCACAGTGGGAATTCAGCACATATCATCACAACAATACTGCCAGTGCCAACTTGACTTGAAAGTTCAAGGAAGACAAATTTGGCCCTGAGCATTTGGCATATGGCTAATGGCCCAGATAGCACTGCTAACCCTGGCTGCAATCAGTCAATAGACCAAAACTTGACAAAACTGAGAAGCAATCCAAAGAACAAGGAAACCTGAGACATAAACCTGAGGCAAAGGGCCTAGTTTCAAGATCTTGGGGTTATACTGCAATGTACTTTCCACATGTTCTATAAGGTTTAAAATCTTTGTTTCAAGGGTAGCTTCTAAGACAGGTATATTCACCTAAAATTAGGAAAGCAAAGATTTAAATAGCCAAAACAAATGAGTGCTATAGCTTCACTGTCATACTCGGAGGGAAGAGGAGAGAGAAAGACAGGTGTGGGGAAAGAAGACCAAGTAATGACATGTGCCTATATGAATGCATCCCTATGAAGCTCAGTATTGTGTCAAATTACCATGCACCAATAAAAAGTTAAGAAAAAAGAGGAATAATAGCTGTATATATACTAGTTTCCCCTTATCCATAACTGTTATATTTTAAGACCCAGAGTGTTTACCTGAAACCACAGATAATATTGAACCATGTATCTACTGTATTCCCCCAGACATACACACCTATAAAGTTTAATTTATAATTTAGGCACAGTGACAGATCAATATGTAATAATAAACTAGAACAATCAGAATATACTGATAAAAGTTTCGTGAAAGTAGTCTCTCTCAAAATATCTAATTGTACTCACTTTTTTTTTTTATTTAAAAGAAGCAATTTACAGCTCCACTTTGGCATATCTGAATTTCCTGTGTTTCTATTCTTTTGCTATAGGGCCATTATTAAGCAAAATACTGGTTACCTGAACACAAGCACTGGGATACAAAGGCACCCAATCTGATGATAAACGGGAAAGTAAGATACACAGCGTGGATACACTGGATGAAGGAATGATTTGAATTCCAGACAGGACAGAGCTGGGTGACACAAGATTTTATTATATTGCTTATTAGAACACAATTTCCTCCTTTTCATGTTCAGCTTAGTGACTGACTTTGGTATGTTTGTTAATGTGCATCATGCACATTTTTGAAACAGTGTCTCAGTAAGTTGCAGAGGACCTCACTAAGTAGCTAAGACTGTGATCCTCCTGCCTCAACCCCCCAAGTATTGTGATTACAAGGCAGTGCCACCATGCCTGGCTGAATTGTTTACTTCTGAAATTTCTCACTTAGTATTTTCAGCTCAAGCAACTGAAACCACAGAAAGACAACTTTCAGATAACAGGAAACTACTATACTGACTGAACTGGGAGCAAATCTCAGCACCATCATTTGAGCTGGAAGAACATGCAAGTTATTTAATTTTTAAATCTTAGTTTATTCACCAGGAAAATGAATGCAATTTCTTCCTTACAGGGTTATTTTGAAGACTTAACGAGATCACTGTTGTTACGTATGGTCCTCATGCTGTTTCTGACAGAAAACAAGTGTTCAGTAAAGTATGTTTTATTATAATGGAAATAATCTTCACTGCAATTTTTGATGTTGTAATAAAGTAGATTTTTTTCTATCCTTCACTTCTTCACTTATTTTGAAGGAAAATGTAAATTATCTCCACATAAAATATTAAGATTTATATATAGTAATACATCTCTATATAGGAAAGTGAATTCTTAAATTATAAGACTATGTATTTTAGATAAAATGTTAACTCCAAGTCACACAAATCAATTTTTCAAAACACTAAATGCTTAAGTAAATCACTCTAGTTATTTACCAAAATATTTTTATTGGTTGAATACACTGACTTAAATTGTTATGCTTATTTAGTGTTTTTTAAAAGAAAAACAAACTTAAATGTATAATGGTTAAACAATATCTATTAACCTATTTATTAATAAAACACATTGAGTCATTCTATCTTTCATCTGGACATGCGCTGTTATTTTTCAAATATCAAATATCTGTATACCTGTGACTCCCAAAACTTAGGAATTTATGATCTCCTCTTTTTAAGTCAAATTCCTAGATTTCCAGTTGTTCTCTCTGAATATCTTTATCTGGAACCTCAACAGGGTCTCAAGCTAAACATGACTCAAACAGAATATGTCATATAAGCTGATTTCTGACCTACTCTTCTCCAGAATATACCCAAATGGAAAGACTTTCCTGCATCTTTCTTTCATTCCTCACCTCTAATTGCTTTCAAAATCTTACTTTGTAACTTTCTAACTTCATATCCATCCATTATTTGCAAAAAATTAATTATCAGGGACTGGGAATCAAATATTAAAATATACAAATTTTAAAAGAAGAATAGAGTTATTTTGGGGGAATTTTTATTCCTTATTTAACAAGGCAAAGTGAAATGTATTTCTGACATCTAAAGAAAAAGCATTAGGAAATGACCTAAGACACAACTGGATTGTTGATGGTAGGCACTAGATCATTTTGAACCTTGTTCTGAAAGCTCTAAGGATGATTTGAATGGTTTAAGTAAAGGGTTTGCATTAAATATGCAAATTTTGGAAAACTATTCTGACAATGTCACAGAGAAAGATAGTCATAGTATGAGTACAACCTAACCAGCTAGGGACAAACTGAATGTCAATGAGTTTAGTGGCTCCTCTTATGTCATGAATCTTGGGTTCCATATTAGGTTTTTGATGTAAGTTAACTTTTCCTTCCATCACTGTGACCAAAATTGTTGACAAGAATTAGAGGAGGAAAAGTTTATATAAGTTCACATTTACAAAGGTTTTAGAGATTCAATCCATGGTCAGCCAAGCTCAAGGCAGAAATATAATGGAGGTAGGACACAGGGGAGGAAAGCTGCTCAAATCGTGGTTGCTGAAAACAGAGAAAGCAAGAGGAGGGAAGTGGGTACTTACACAGTCCCTAAGGCCAGGCCCCCCCAGTGAACCATCTCCACCAGCCTGCCTCACCTCTGCAACTTCCCGCATTGGGGACCATGCTCTGAACACGAGCTTTGGGGAGGACATTCTAGATTCCAACCACAACAAGTCTGACTCCAGATCTTGTGCTCTTATCTCCTCTGCCTTATAGGCCAAGATATTCCCTGAGAAGTATGCAATACCTTAATCATCTGTTGTTGCTTAAAGCAAGGAAATTATACCACATTAAATGGAGTTTGGCTTAATATTATTCTTGTACTTTGGCAAGTTTTTCAATTCACTTTGCCTCCAATTTTCCACATTAACTTGTCATTTAGTATTTACTTAGGGTTGTCTCACCTGTCTGTTGTAGCAGAACAGCCTTCCAGTGAGTATGGCTTTGACACTGATGAAGTAAATGTTCTTGGGTGATCTTGTTTTGTCTACAGCATTAGGTATGGCTCATTGATGGTATTAATGGAGATGCTGAAAATAACCAAAATGATATATGAACTTAGTGTCCCCAACAAACTGCACCTGAAGTGTCAGAGCAATATGTTAGAGTTTATTTAAGAATAAGTACAAAGAGCCAAACTCAGGAAATAAAGTGAATCAGCCTTGTTATTAATGGATTGATAATACTCATCAGAGGAGGCACTGAATTAAGACTTAGCAGAGTATCTTAGTGATTTCCAAGCATCTGACCTAACATAAGTTTCCTGCCCAACTTCTCTCTTATTTTCTGTTTCCCCATTTCATTCTGTTGTGTGCACTATGGCACAATTATAGCAATATGTGCAAGGAATGTGCTAGGTGCAGGAATACACACAGATACTGTCCTTGTTCTCATGGGTTATCAAAAGTTCAATGGCTCCGTGCTTTCTAGAAAAAAAAAAAAAAAAAAAGAAAACAGTTCCCAATGCACTTATGTTATGATTAGGGAAGAAAAGTTTCAATGATCAAGCAATGTGAAAAATGTGGGATATGATAATTAATGTGCATTATGCCTTTGGATCTTTAAAGGTTAATGTAGTATTTAGTATAGTTAAACATTTTCATTCAATAATGTATGTGTGTATGCAAGTGTTTTGTGGAGCAACTTTGGCATGGTGGGAGAAATAACATTATGTAGAAATGCTTCTTTATTTTGTACCTCACAAAATTTCATAAATGTTTTTTTTTTCAGTTTTGAAAAAAGACATTTCAATAAGTATTTTTTGAAGAGAAAAATAACATTGGTACAAATTAGTAACAAATTAGACATTAGATTATTTTTAAAAGGCACTTTTGAGATTTTGGTGAAATAATTGCAAAATGCCTTATGAGAAATAATAAAGAAGACTCCAATGCTTCACATCTACAACAAGAACAACAGCAATAGATTGATTTTTTATTGTTTGATCAGTGCATGGTGGAACAGGCATCCATTTAATACAATACTTGGAAGACTGAGATAGGAGGATGACATGTTCAAGGCCAGGTGCTGTAATTTAGGAAAACTATGTTTCAAAATAAAAAAAAAAAATGAGACAGGGCTAATGGTGTATCTAAGAGATAGAAAACCCTGGATTCAATCCCAAGTACAGAATAAGACACACACACACACACACACACACACACACACACACACAAATAAACATGATATTTTGATAAATCTAGTGAAAATATATTCTGTGGTGATTCTAAAAAAGCCACATTATATAGGTATATATTCATTCCAATACAGGTAATATTCAGTACTGAATGAATAGCAAAGCATTAAAAAGCGCCTGCCATTTTTTCTGCCCATAGCAGAGAAAATATCATTTCAAAGAACAGATTCCATTTTAAAAATAAAAACAGTTTTAAGAATAGAGAATTGTGACAAAGTGAAATTATGCAAATTTCACTTTTAAAGATAGATCATTAGGGAAAGGCAATTTTCTGTATGTAGAAATAATCTTTCATTAACAACCTGAAGCAATGAGAACCAAAATCACATTCTTAAATATATCAACATACTTTTCATTATTTGCCCTAGAGACAGAGTGTTTTATTCAGTTGTTATTAGTATTTGACTTAAGAACAAATTGCAGTAGAAATTTCGTTGAGATGGGCTGAAATCTCCTATAACTATTTACCATAGCGCAGAACAAATTGATCACATATCTTGCAAAATGCCTATATAAAAATATTAACAAAAGTAAAATTAGAGAAAGTAATATGAGAACAGCAAAGTTAATGAAAACAAATTTTTAATGATTTTAAGTTACATAACATTTAATTGACTTTAACAACACAGCTTGTTAGGAAAATAGTGTTAGATTCTTGAGATTATTTCGAGACCCATATGAATTCAATATATCAAAATTTCCTAGATCAACACAGATATAAAAAATAGGTTCAAGCAGGCATAGTGGCGCACGCTTGTAATCCCAGCATTTGGGAGGCTGAGACTGGAGGACCCGGGTTCGTAGCCAGCCTCAGTTGCTTAGTGAGGCCCTCCACAACTTAGTGAGACCCTGTTTCAAAATAAAGAATAAAAAATAGGGCTGGGGCTGTAGCTCAGAAGCAGAATGCCCCCAGGTTCCATCCCCAGTACCCCCCCCAAAAAAAAAGTTTCATTCATTTAAGAAATATAGACAGCAGATTTCAACATTTAGTATATTGGGAACCTTTTATTTCAGCAACAATTACTATCTTTAAAAAATTATGTTCAAACAAAACAGTCATAAAGAGATTATTAATATAAGGCCAAAAACGGGCATCGTGACACACACTTATAATCCCAGTATTTGGGAGGCTGAGACAGGAGGATCCGGCTTTGCAGCCAGCCTCAGCTATTTAGTGAGGCCCTGCACAATTTAGTGGGACCCTGTTTCAAAATAAAGAATAAAAAAATAAGACTGGGGGTGTAGCTCAGAGGTAGAATGCCCCTGGATTCTATTCCTAGTACCACACACACACACACACACACACACACACACACACACAAATAAATAAATAAATAAATAAATAAATAAATAATAATACAATGTCAAAGTGGGTACATATGAGGCTAAGACTGAAACTCCTTGAAGAAAGGATTATTTTCACTAATTTGATGTATATCTATAAATCTAAAATATTCAAAACTCAAAGGATTATATTTACTTGTTTACATGTGAGTTTGAAATAAAATAATAATTATGACTATCAAAATAATAATGACAATGATAATGATGCTGCTGATGATGACAAAAATGCATGCCAGAAAGCATCAAATGGGAATTTGCCAGCTGTCACAATTGGTAAGAATTATGATTGAAATTCTTTTCAAACATCATACCAATATTTCTTCCTGATGTAAGTAACATCAGGAAGCATAAAAAGTAATAAAAAGAAGTTGCAGAGTTTACATATCTGGATTCAAGTAAGACCCATGTCTAACCCCAACATTTTGATCATAAGGTCATAACACAATGTAATCGTAAAATAGCACATGTATACATAAAGGGAGAGAGATGCATTTATATGGACAACAGAATCCAAGAGAATCATGACTTTCCCAAGTGCTTCATACTAGTCTAAGACCTTGAAAAAACTTTACTTAAGCCTTCCAGTTCTCAAATTTCTCATTAGATCATGATGGTATATAAAGTTAGTATTAAAAATGACAAAACTTAATATTCTGTAAACCCCAGGCAGAATTACTAATAAACACACTCTCCTCATTTATTCTTTTACCCTCCTCTTTTATTGTTGTTTTCATTTGTATTTTTTCTTGTCATCTTACTACACATGCATTTAAAAACATGGTTCCTATTGACATTTACCTAGTGTCATTCATATCTCCTCTTCTGAGATTATTTCAAAGAACAGGTTTCTCTTCCTGCTACTTAACGTTTTTCTTGCCACTGTTATTTCAAAATCTTATGAGAGTTTAGATAAAAATAACCTTGTGTAAAACACTTTTTCATGAAATTTGGAAAATCACTTAGCCTCCTGCATAGATTTTTTTCAGAATGAAAATGTACAATGTTACTGTGAGGCAGCCTAAAAAATTATTTTGCCACCCAGTGAAGTACTAGAACATGGCAATTCTGCCACCAGCAAGCACAGATTCGTGGCATGTACAAACACAGATGCAGTGAGATCCTTCCCTGCTCCTTCATGTCAACCTCTCTCATTTCAGCTGCTTCATCTCCGTTCATCTAGCTGCAGATGGACTGTCTGCTTATTTGAAAACACCAACTGTGCTCTACATGCAGGACCTGTGAACTTCGTGCTTCCCCCTCCCTCACATGCTTCTATGATTCTTTCACTTAATTTCATTCTCTTCTCAAGTATCACCAAGAAAAGAGGTCCCTGCAAACTCTTCTTAATTTAAATAGCATCCTCCTAACTCACGCTTAGCTTATTGCCTTGTTTATTCTTCTTTGTTGAGTTTAAAATCTCTCAGTATTTTATGAATTTGCTTATTTGCTTTTATTCACTTCCTTAACTGTTAGCTTCAGGAGAACACAGATGGGCTGATTTCATTGAATATAGTATCCTCAACACCTGAAAGAATTATAAAAGACAAAAATACTTAACTCTTACTTTTGACTTAATTATCTCTCTGAGTTACATACCATTGTTATATTCATTTGACTGATCAGAAAATTGTGATTCTCGGAGTTAATGTAGATTACCTCAAGCTGTTAGCCAGCAAGATTTACCCAAATTATTTTTACTTACTGAAAAATAAACTTCTAATAATTGCTATTTTAAAATGTAGAAATTATGCATTTTAAAAATACTTAAGTGCTAAAGAATAAAGAAACATCAATTAGCTAAATATCATTTTAGGAAATTACAAAATTTGAGAAGAAACATTGTCAGTGTGCATGTCATGTTTTATAGCTAATGGTTGACTGGAAAGGAGATCTGCCAGAAAAAGAAAAATGTTCCATAATGCAAAGTCCATTCTCCTGGGGGAGAGGGCATCAGATACAAAAAAATCAGATATATTGCAAATGCCACAATATCAAGTACCAACAAGTATTGATTAAAAGAGGTGTAATTTTTTTGTAATTGTTTTAAAAGATAAACATTTATGTATTGATTCTCCTCTAGCTGACATATGCTGGAAGGAAAAAAAGTTTCATATTTATAAACTAATTCATAATAGAAATCTGGAATTAGGTGGTTCAGTTCAAACCAGTAACTGTCAGATAAAGAGTACAAATTTCTTTCCTCATTCCCTGATCTAAGGATTTCCACATTTTCATATTGTAAAAGATTTCACATGCTTTACATTCCATGTTTTGAAAGTTGCATATTTTTTGCTAATCTCAGAAGTTAGGACTGAAAGCATTTAGGAATAAACTATCTCACTTGAAAGTAAGACAAATGTAGATGCATCATAAAATAATTATTTTTAAAGCTTTTTGATGAATATGTAAAATTAGAGATAAAAGAGCAGGTAGAATGATTACTTGATAAATTGGAGTATTGTGTTTTGAAAGGAAGGCAAATACTAAGCAACAAAGACAATTGTGAGACTACATAATTAGGCCTTTTCATGAAAGAGAAAGATTCCTCTCACCCACAGTATGAGGCTGTCGTTAGCATAAAAGATAAAGTAGCAATTAGAGCAATGTATAGCACAAGTAACAAGTTATGTTTATTAGTGGATAAAATATTCACACGTAAGTTTTTTTTATGTATGTGGCTAAAAATGAAAGTTTCATAAACTGGTTTGATCAAATATAATAGAACATTTTGTCGTGATGATATATTTTCTTTTTAAGTGGCCTTAACTGAAAAAGTTGTATATGCTACTTATCTTTAACAATTTCTTTAGTCATTTCTAGTTAGGATTTTAAGGAATTATGGGAACTTGAAATACAAAGGATATGAGTTTTCAAAAATAATACAGAAGAATTTATTTAAATAAAATGTAGACTAAATGATTTAAAGTAATATATATAGAGACATGCATACACACATGTATAAATACACATGCATATATACATGTATGGATATATATATTTATATATCATTGAACCAACTAATTAATATCATTGTTTAAAAAACAAATGATAATTCAACTGTTAGGATATCTATTATAATCAATTGTAAAGTAAGCTACTATGTTATATTTGATTACATTTAGAGGAAAAATGCATCTTGGTAAAAGAAAAATGGTTCAATTTTTAAATTTATTTTTTTGCTCATCTAGAAAAACATAAAAATATACCTATTAATGGGGCACTATAAAACATATCTATACATGTATACATTGTGTAATGTTCAAATTAGGTTAAATATATTTATCTTCTCTAACATTCATCATTTCTTTATGGTGAAAACTTTCAAAATCCTTTCAGCTTTTTAAAATGTACAGCACATTATTATTATCTGTAGTTTCCTCTTGTACAATAGCACACCAGAACCCCTTCTATCTACCTAAAAATTAGTTTCCATTGATTGCATTTTTAAAACTCCATTAAATTTTGTCAACTGATCCATCATTTTGTGAACTACAGAAATAAATTCATCAGAGTTAACTTTGAAATATCTGTACATGGATTTTACAAAGCAAGCATATACCCCAAATAGACTTCTGTAACTAAACATACTTTTATATTACTTTCCCTAGTTATTTCTGCTTATAGAATTAATATTATTAATAATTGCATAAAAATATAATTGGATAAACATTTGGCTTATGAATGTTAATGTGGAAATACAAATATAGACAAGTTCTTAGGTATGTGTACACATACTCCCATGTCAAGAAATAAGAAAATATTAATTTGTTAGGTATATTTATCAGTAGTACTATTAAATCCTTTTGACTCAAGCTTGCAAAGATATGGTGAGATGAACATATACATAAGGGCATGGAATCACAATGTACAATGATAGCATAATAAGTTATATTTTTAGAAAAACTGACGTGGATAAATTGAGAGCTCAATTTCTGAGAAGAGACTAGCAGCTGGGCGTGATGGCGCACACTTGTAATCCCAGCATTTGGGAGGCTGAGTCTGGAGGATCCGGGTTTTCGGCCAGCCTCAGCTACCTAGTGAGGCATTCCATAACTTAGTGAGACCAGATTTCAAAATAAAGAATAAAAAATAGGCCTGAGGGTGTAGCTCGGAGGTAGAATGCCCCTGAGTTCAATCCCTAGTACTGCAAAAAAAAAAAAAAAGAAGAAAGAAGAGACTACCAACATACTCTTTATGACTCAGAAATACTAGGGAAAAATGGAAAGTTCTATAGTATCAGCTGGAGAAGACATCAGTTTGCATAAGATAACGGTAGTGTTAAGAAATATAACTTCTGAAAAGAATCAGTTAAGTTGGATGAAATTTTGATAAATTTATTTTATTTACTCTGTACCAGTATATAACAAATGAAGTATAAAGGTGAGTCAAATTACTGCATAACAATCTGAGACTATCTAAAAGTAAACAAATTTTGTTTTTGTTTTTTATTCCTTTCCTAGGTCTATGGTAATAAAACGTCAGTGGCTAAAAATAACAGAAATTTATTGTCTCTTAAAAGTTGGAAGTGGGAAACAAAGTTGTTTGATTTACATCTCCATTTCTGAATGTTTGTTTTTTGGTCTAAATGTCTTCCTTTTATAAGAATATCAGCAATATTGGATTAGAAAACCACTCATAATTGACTCATTTTAACTTGATCACTTTTCTAAAGACACTATTTCCATATTAGGTGAGGTTTAGGATATCAAAATATTTCCAGAGACCCAGGGAGACATAATTCAATCCTTACTAGTATTTCTTGCAATATGGTATATAAAAGAAATGTGCCCTGGAATAAGTCCTAAAATCTGGGTAGGAGTGTACATGGAGATAAAGAACTGAGCTCCAATAGAGGCCTGTTCTACCTTTCAGCTGGAGTACAGTGTGTCCTATGACACATCCTCTAAATTTCCAGTAACCCTTCCTCTGTAAATCATAGTACTCATCTCAAAAATGGTGAGAATTCACAGAATACTGTCCTTTGAAGTCCAATCTCAAAAATGACCTGTTAATCAATGTTGTAAGAGTTGTTTGTTAGGTTATGTACCAAGTCAGCTGGCATGCATATGGATGAAACATAAGAAAGGTTTTCTAATCAAGGGACCAAATTAACCTCCTGTCTAGTTCATTAGCAATCCTCCAGATGCACATAACCAAGGTTCTTTATCTCCCCACTTCAAAATATGGTTCTGGTGTTTGAATAATTTTGTAGGCATTTTCAAATTACAACTACCTCAGATAAATTGAAACATGCTTAAGTCCTTCAAAAAGATGGTAAAAACTTTTCTTTTTAGAAAGTTCACAGCAGAATAACTGTTATCAACTTTTCTAAGAAATTTAAAGGCAAATATCATTAATGTATTAATTATTTTCTTGTGTTTCTAAAAATGGCACTGTCTTGTTATTATTTCTCATTATTTTATATAAAAATTAAATCAAAATATAGCTTTTTAAATTATTTATGTATACCACTAGATAGAGATATTAAATTATGCTTAAGAGAAGAAAAACTTCTTTATGAAAGATTTTTAATAGAATATACCTTTTTATGTGGTCTACAGTCAGAAAAATAATGCAACTTTGAACCTGAAAATGATAGTATCAACTTGCACAGCCCAGTACTTATAAAGTCACTGAAATTGATTTTTGTTTTGTGTTTTCTTTGTTTTAGTGACTTTTTTTTTTATAGAATAGCCCTGCATTTATAGACCAATTGCAAAGAAAATATAAAGACCCGAATTATCTGATATTCCAGATTCCTGTAATGCTGTTACCTTTATTAGTATGATACATACTAATAAAGCATAAAATTTATATGTATTAAGATTTCACCTAGAATACTACATTTCATTTAATTATCGTGTCATCATGTTTACTTAGGTATCTCTGGACTATAACAGTTTCTCAGATTTTCTCTGTGTATCTGATCTTAGTAGTTTTAAGATACTTATTCTTTACTGTTTTTCAGAATATATCTCAATTGTGGTTAATTTAATGTTGTCTCATGATTAGAATGAGTTTATGGGCCTTTGGAGATAGGTGAAAAACAGATACCATTAAGATGTTAATCAGAGCAAGGGTACCCACTCACTTAACCATGTTGATGGTAACTATGGAGACCCTGATGTGGCAGTGTTTGTCACATTTCTCCATTTAAAAGTTACTATTTCTCCCTTTCCCACACTGTATCCTTTGAAAAGAAATCACTACATGCTTCCCACACTACATGCTTCCCACATAGTGCAGAGTTTCTCATTTTTTCACTACCTGAATAACTTGTTACATTTCTTGGAGAAGATTCCTGCTAAAAATTAATTTCTTCAGTCTTTGTTTTCTCCATACATTTTGTCTGCATTTTTGATGGATAATTATATCGAATATTGAATTCTAAGTTGGAAAATTTTCCCCACGAATGCTTTAGAAATGTTTCTATACTATCTCCTTCCTTTCCTGATTTATAATAGAAGTCTGCTATAATTCTTATCCTTCTTCCATTGTAAGTAATTTGTTTCTCTTCATTCTCATTTTGGATTTTTTCAATATCTTACTTTTCTTAATTTCCTTCAGCTTAAATATGATATACCTGCATGTTATTTTTTGTATTTATCCTACCTGTCGGTTTTTGGGCTTTTCTTAATTTATTTTCCTTCAGGAAAATCTTTGATTATGATTTGTTTTGTTTTTGTCTCTGTCATTGAATGAATTGAGAGTAGAAGACTGAAGGGGGTAGGAATGAAGAGCAGTTCATAATCCCAAACACTGGGATAAATGGTCAGAATTGCATTCAATGTCCTCCTTCCTGAATAGGTCTTTGTTATGTAGAATATTTAGGCATGGTTTAAATGAGGTTCTTGGAGTTCAAACACACAGAATTGTGCCCTCACCACTCAAAACTCATTCTTCTCACTTTTATGCTAGTCTGTACTCACCTATCAGTCATTGTTTTAAATTACTATATAAGTGTTCCTATAGTTAGTGGCTTCTACAACTACTGTGTACGTTAAGCAGACATTGGCTATAACTATCAAATTCACCTCTCTGTCCAGATTTTAGAGTGGAAGTTTTCTTGGTAGTTTCAGTTCAGAGATTATACCAAGAAAATTTGTTGATTTTCATTTTGCCTGGAACTTTCTTGTAAAAACAGAGTGATGATTTCTAAGATCTTTACATGTCAGAAGTGAATCCACAAGCCCCTTAAAATTATCTGAAATTAAAAACTTATTCCTACTGAAGTACAATGAACATAATTTTAGTACTGACTACGTAATAAAAATAATCTAAATATCCATATATGTCATATATAAAATCATATGTAACTATATAAGATATATATTATTTTAATATCAGACAAAATTACTATTTTAATAATAAGGTTACATGAGAAGGGAGGAAAGAGAAACAACTTCCTGATACATAAATATTTTGGGGGAAACCTAATAAAAATGGTACAGCTTATTTTTATTTTTATTTTCCTAAATTAATAAGTAGCAGTTTTCATAGATTGCAAAACAATTTTGCCAGAAATGTCATTTGGATAAAATTAAATATGGTCAGCATACCAGGAATATATATTGTTTTCAATATTCAACTAGGCTCAACTAATAACCACATGCTAATGATAAAATAGAAAAAAAATGTGTACATCTTATTATTCTAATTTAGTATATAAGGTAATTAAAAAGTTTTATTCAAAGATCCATTTAATTGAATGGATCTTCTTTAATATCCTCACATGGAATGGACAGTGGAATCAGAAATAAATATTAATTTTCTGAAAATCAGGATATTTAGATATTGACTTCGAGCTCACTCTAATGATGTCAAAAAACATTCTGTATACTAATGTTCATCAAATGACATATACAAAATAACTCATTCAAAATAGCCACTGCCACCAATAGTAACATGAATGAATAATTTTGGTTTATCCAATAATAGACTGCTACAATAGTAATGAAAATGGATGAACTACACCTACATAAAGTAATATGGATGATCTTATAAAGATACTATTGAGAAGGATCAGAGGCACAAAAAGTATAAAGAAGATATTCATTCTACTTGTATAATCTTTAAGAAATAATCTGGTTTAAAAATATCAGGAGAGGGGTTATATCTGGGAGCACAAGACTGAGGAGACAGGGACCTTTTTCTATCTGATATGGCTTCTTTTGGCTTGGTATGTTCTCTCTCTGAACATTCCTGAAGTCCTACAGTTATTAATAGTATTCTCCTCTGTATGTTTTCTATGCTTCAGTGATAAGTAGATCATATGATTAATTTTTTTTAAATGTTACTTGATGAATAAACTGTGTATGTAAGTGACCGCATCTGGTTTCCTCTATAGAAAATCATTCAATTCCTCCCCTTTATTACTGAAATATTAAATTATTTTTATGTGGTACTGATGATTGAAACCAGGTGGGCTCTATCTCTGAGCTATTTTCCATGTCCAATTATTTATTTATTTATTTATTTATTTATTTATTTATTTATTTATTTATTTATTTATTTATTTATATTTAGAAACAAGTTCTTGCTATGTTACTGCATACTGGATTCCAACCTATGATCTTCCTGTCTCAGCCTCCCAAGTACTGGGATCAAACTACCATACTCAGCCCTGAAATAAAAATTCTATAAAGAATTCAACATTTCACCTTTTTAGTATCATTTTAAATTTTACACATAAATTTTCCTCCATTCACCCCAAATCACTTGCTATTCTCTAATATACTTTCAGTCTGTGCATATCTATACTCTATCAATTTGTCAAACCATAGCTCACATGTTACTCTTGTCTTGTTTTTCTAAGCTCATAGAGTGTGCTGCCTTCTTACCAACTAGTTGGCAGTAAGCAACTCAGGTCAAACATTCCTCATTTATCTATTTTACATATTAGGTTTCATCTCTATTGCTGTTCATATAAGAAATATTGTACTCGTAATAACTATGGTAGTTTGGTCAAGGTTTCTGGCTAGCTTAGCCTTCTTCATAGTGACTTCCATATAGACTGCAATTGTGCTGGTAGCAGTTTTGCATTGTAACAAAGATATAATAAACTTAATTTATTAAGACAAAGTTATTTCATTGTGAGGATATTGTTTCGAAGAATTTTTACAAAGTCTAAAGAACCAGTGGCATTTAAAAGTGAAAAGAAAAGGAGGGAAGAAGGGAAGATGTGTAAGCACTAGTTAAGTGTATTTATGAAGATATTTTCAATTTAACTGTCTCAAAACCTAATATATTAAATTCCAGTAAATTGGCAAATGTGCTTAGATTTTATTGTTATTTTTGTGTTGTTTTTATTTTGTTGTTTAGGGGAACTTAACAGTTGTTTTCTTTGCATTATCACCATATAATTTAAATGAAAAATATAAAACATGCAAACATTTTTGTTATGTTTCTCTCTCAAGAGCAAATACCATAAGAATGACAAATTTTCAGTTTCTTCGCTTATTTCAGCTCCTTAGAGAAGTACTTCCCATGTTGACCACACTTTCCTTCTTCCTCATGTATTCATAGCACAGTCACTATTCCAGTTTACATGTCTCTTAACCCCTTTTCCCAGACCATTGCTGGAAGCCAAAATCTGATGTGCCCAATTTATTCTAAACTTTCATTTGTTCTAATCTGATCCAAAGTTTTCTGGGGTTACAATAATAAATGTGGGCTAGTTTAAGGTTTCTGAAGAAGTAAACTGCCTGAAAAATGGGAATAAGCCTATGAGTTTTATTGTTATTGTTTCAAGACCCAAATCTTACAATATCAAATATATCTAGATATTGAGGTCACACCGCCTCTTATTATTCTATTTTGCTGTTTGTTTCAGACTGTTTGAGATTCACTATTCACAAGATTGGAGGAAACATGGCCCAGAATGCTGTGTTGATATATACTAACCACATTCAGATATTTAGTACTAATGACTAATTATTGTCCACCATATGTTCTCTTTTAGGAAAAGCAGCATTTTTTTTTTTGGTAAAAGTAAATTCCATTTTTACATTGCAGTGAATTTAAGTGTACTATGTAGCATCAGTGATTAAATGAATTGTGGCAAGAAGGGTCATGCTTTTAATTTATAAGGCAACAGTATCCATATTTTGCTTGCACAGGCAACTACTAAAAATAAATATATTATTCAGTAAAATGCATAAATCTAATGGGATTCTGTCATGCAGGCATTTTATGGAGTTGAAAATAGCACAAAGACAATTAGTACAATGTGGAGAATTATTTTATCCTGAATTTGCTTCTCTGTTCCTATTAGGGATTTTCTTTTAAACCAAGTTTCTAATACGATTAATCAAAGCACATAAAATAGCCTCAGAAATTGTTTCTGACCTGCTTTATTAATTAGTTTTCCACACCAAGTCAAAGTTCTTTGTTGCAAAGTTTTACAATTGCATCTTTTAGTCCAGGCAAATCAAAGCATTTTATTGTTTGTTTCTTTAGAGAGTAATGTTAGTATTTAACTGAAATTGGATTGTTCTGAAATAACCAAGGTGTAGAGCTTATATTTTATGATCTACCTTAAATATGTTTGCACTCTGTATAGTCGCTGTTTATCATCAAACCACATGTTTTCCTGATGTCAAGACAAAAATTCATCTTATATTGGGAAAATACAGTTTATAGGCAAATTCTCTGTACTTCAAAATTAATGTTATTTAAAGTGCATAAGTAACACATTTAGAAATTGCAAGTAATTATGAAACAGTGGGAGGTGTAAATTAGTTTATATTTCTAGAGTACTAAAATACCAAATGCAATACACTTTTTTATTCTTGATAACTGTGGAGTAATATTACATAAACAAGGAAAAACAATTTTGTAATTAATCCATATTTAGAGTCAACACATCATTTGAAACTATTCTTATTTAAATTCTTTTAAGACTTTAGACAAATATTTAGTAAATATTTATCAAAAGCATAATTTATTCCAGACTCTCATCAAAAAATGGAAAACAAAGTTTAAAAAGGTACAGTTTCTTCTATTGATGATTTTATATTTCCTTTGAGGTATAATTTATGCTCTGAAAGAAATGTCGACTGGAAAATACTTTCAAAAATTAAGTTTCTTTGTACTAAAATATCTATACTAGAAGAAACAAATCCCATCTAAAATAAAGACAGTAGAAAATATATTTGTAGTATTACAGTATTATAAACATTCTTGTCACTTATTCTATGTACATATCTTCCTATTTTTCTTATTCATTTAATCAGATATTTGGTAAACATATGCATCTCACTATCCACATAGTAATGTACACAGAGGAGTTTTGAAGTCATATACAGGGTCTGCTTTCATGGAATTTACTCATTCCAGAGGAAGACCTAGGCATGAATACATAATTATAAATGTAATCATTTAAACTGAAGAAGAGAAAAAGTAATTAGATGTCCAATTGTCAACAAAGTATTTTAACAGGTCAATGTTTTAATACAATAAAATGCCACTGCAGGCATTGTTCCCATTGTTCATCTTAGATGAATTCTATAAAACCTTTAAAGAGGAACTAAATCTAATTCTTCTAAATTATTACACAAAATAGAAAGAGATAGGACAGTCCTAAATTCATTCTAGGAAGCCAGTGTCCCCGATATCAAAACCAAATAAATATATATCAAGAAAAAAGGAAATTACAGATCAATATCCTTGATAAACAGAAATGGAACAATCTTAATAAAATACAAGTAATTTGTATTCAAAACCACAACCACAAGATTGTACACCATGATCAACTTGGAATGCAGGTTGATTCAAAATATGTCAGTAAATAAAGGTAATTCATGACAAAAATAGAATGAAGGACAAAAATCACATCATCACCTTAATAGATGCATAAAGAGCATTTTCAAAATCCAACATTCATTTGTGATAAAACACCAAAAAAATTAGGGATGAAGGGACTTACCTCAACATCATAAAGGCAATATATAAACCAAAGCCAATAACATATTTAATTTGGAAAAACAAATTATTTCCTCTAAAAGCAGGAACAAAACAAGGATATCCATTATCACCACTCTATTCACTATAGTATTTGAAATTTTAGCCAGAGCTATTAGGCAAGATAATTAAATTAAAAGGATTCGAGTAGGGAAGGAAATGAAATTCTCTCTTTTTGCAAATGACATGATTCTATACTCAGAAGTTCCAAAAAAATTAACCAGAAGACTTCTAGAGTTGATAAGTTCAGAAAATATCTGTATACAAAATCATTTCACAAACATCAATAGCATGTTTATATATCTACCATGAAACTGCTTTAAAATAAGTCCATAAAAAATTCATTCACACTAGCCTAAAAATAAAATATTTATTAAATGTAACCAAGGCAGTAAAAGACCTCTACAACAAAATTTATAGAAAAATAAATAAATAAATTACAGAAGACCTTAGAAAATAGAAAATCCTCCCATGTTCTTGGATAGGAGAATAAATATTGTCAAAATGACCATACTACAAGAAGCAATCTACAGGTACAATCCTATCAAAGTACCAACGTTATTCTTCAGAGTACTTGAAAAAAATGATCTTAAAATTCATATGAAAGAACAAAAGACCCAGAATAGCCAAAGAAATTCTGAGCAATAAGTAACATGCTCGAAGTATCACAATAACTGATTTCAAATTATACCACAGAGCTATAGCAGCAAGAACAGCATGGCATTGGCATAAAGACAGACATATAGATTAATGGAATAGAATAGAAAATGTCGCGCGCTTGAGTCCGTCCAGCGGAGAAAAACACACGACAACCAGGTTCCTTCTGCGAGAAGCTTTACTCAGGATTGCTTATCTTCATGCGGGTAATGGCGGCGGCAGCCCAAAACCCAGAACAACCGAGGCTTATATGTCTGCTTCTGGCCAATCAGGATCAGGCACGTATCTGTACTCTAATTGGTCAGGAAACTAAGCCTGCTCACTAGCTAGCATTGCTATCAAGCAACAACACCATATTAGGAGTTGTTTACTGCACGTAGGTACTTCCTCCAGTCGCCATCTTTAGGGCGCAGCAGCTTCACCGCTCCCAACAAGAAAATACAGAGACAAATCCTCACACTTATAGCCAGTTTATTTTTTACAAAGGTTCCAAAAACATATATTGGAATAAAGACAAAATTTTCAACAAATGGTGCTGGGAAAATTTGATATCCATATGTAAAAGAATGAAATTAGACCCCTATCTTCTACCTTGCATAAAAAAATAATGTAAGGAGGATAAACTACCTAGTAATTAGTTCTAAACTTCCCATTACTAGAAGAAATCATAGATCAACTCTCCAATGTATAGGCACAGGAAGAGACTTTTTTTTTTATTAAGACCCCCTAAAGCTCAGACAATACAAGTGAGAATCAATAAGTGGGATGTTACAAATTACGAATCTTCTATGCAGCACAGGAAACAAGAGTGGGAAAAGAAAGACTACAGAATGGGAGAAAAATCTTTGGCAATTATTCCTCTGATAGAGGACTAATATCTATAATATATAAATAACTTATAAAACTTAACATCAAAAACCAAGTAACTCAATTAAAAAATGAGCAATTGAAGCCAGGCAATGTGGTGCACGCTTGTAATCCCAGCATTTGGGAGGCTGAGACCGGAGGATCTGGGTTCTCAGCCAGCCTCAGCTACTTAGTGAGGCCCTCTGCAACTTAGTGAGACCTGTTTTTTTTTTTTTTTATTGTAATAATTCGTGCTTTGTATGTATACATCTTTGTTAGGTACAAATTGATAATGACATATGTGCACACATTCCTCATCTGACCCCTTCCCCAATTCCCACCCCACTCCCTCGCCCTCCCTCCCTCTCAAGTTCATTTCAGTGAATGACCTTGATATAATTGTGTAAGTACATCATGTGCCTTAGGATGTCCTCCCCCGACTCCCTGTCCATCCCCTTCAGTTAAATCAACTTCTTTGTTTATCTAGAGTCTCTACTTTTTCATCTGGGGACCTTCTTATGCCCCATCTTCTCCCTAATATCCATATATTAGGGAGAACATATGCTTCTTTACTCTTTGTGACTGGCTAATCTCACTTAACATAATGTTTTTCAGTTGCATCCATTTCCCTGCAAAGAACATGATTTTATTCTTCTTTATGGCTGAGTAAAATTCCATTGTGTACATATCCCATAGTTTTGTAATCCATTCATCTGTTGATGGACATCTTGGCTGCTTCCATAGTTTGGCTTTTGTGAATTGTGCAGCTATAAACATAGTTACACATGTGTTGGTCTGATAGTTTGGTTTCCATTCTTTTGGGTAGATATCCAGAAGTGGTATTGCTGGGTCATAAGGTAGGTTGATTCCCATTCGTCTGAGAATCCTCCATACTGTTTTCCAAAGTGGTGACCTGTTTCAAAATAAAGAATAAAAAATAGGATTGGGGTATAGCTTGGAGGTAGAATGCCCTGAGTTCAACCCCCAGTACCAAAAAAAAAAAAAAAAAAAAAGAGCAATTGAACAGAATAAACACTTCTCAGATGAAGAAATGAAAATGACCAATAAGCAATAAACACATGAGAAAATTTTCAACATCACTAACAATCAAGGAAATGCAAATCAAAACTACACTGAGATTCAATCTAACTCCAATTAGAACGGCAATCATCAAGAGTACAAACAACAATAAATGCTAGAAAGGATGTGGGGAAATAGGAACACTCATACACTGTGGGTGGTATTTTAAATTATCACAACCACTATTGAGATCAGTATAGAGATTCCTCCAAAGAATAGGAATAGAATCACCATATGATCCCGCTCTATGACTGTTGTATTTTTCCAAAAATGTTATAGAGTGGATACTCTAGTGATACATGTATATATCCCTGTTCATAGCAGTACACTGCCCATCACCAGATAAATAGAAAAAGACAATGTGGTATAATATGTGTCTATTATATATATAATAAGATTTTACTCAGCTATAAAGAATAAAAAAATTATGTGATTTTCAGAAAAATGGATGGAACTAGAGAATGCTATGTTAAGTGAGATCAGTCAGTCTCAGAAATTTAAGGGTCAAATTTTTTCTCTTATATGTGGAAGCTAGAGAGAATGTAGGAAACAAAAATATTTCAGATAAATGAGAAAGATAAAAAGAATAGCGGACGGGTCCCAGGGGAGCAAGATGGGGAAGAGAAAAGGAGTATGGAGTAAGGAAACAGCTCAAATAATGTTATGTTCATGTATGATGGTATCACCACTAATCTAACATGTAAATGAAGGGGGTATTAGGGAATGGATGAAACGTTGAGGGTTCTATACAAGTGGTTTGTGCATGTGCAAACATATTACTTTGAATATCACTATGATGCATAATTACAATGTGTCAATAAAAGCATAAAATAAAAAAATATAAAATATTATGTAAACTAGCAACTGGTTTTATTTCTAGAACATAAAGACATTGATTAACAATATAAATAATGTCTCAATAGCTCATAATGTCTCTTATTATTCTGTTTTTCTTCTCCTTTCAGATTGAGATTCACTATTTACAATATTGGATAATCCCTAGTACAGAATGATGTGTTGATATACTCTAGGGGCATCCAACCTGGCCTGTGGGTTCAGAGATATTTTCTGAGAGGAAGTGATGTTGAAGACTAGAGTATACAATATAAGTAAGCAATTAACAGACAAAGGGTGTTAGTGGTGGAGATTCAAGAACTGGAAGTTAGAGCAAAGGGAAAGAAGTGCACCAGCAGGGGATCTAGAATCCCTATGTGAGACCACAGGGATAATCAGAGGTAGGTTCATTTACCACATCTTATATCATAGTGCTAAGAATACTGGATTGTTTTTAAAGCAACGGAAAAACCTTTAGAAGTTTTTAAGCAATTGAAACTGCAATAAGCAAGTGTTGGGGAATATAACAAAGAAAAAAGTGTACTTGTTTTTATGTTGTTAACTTAAACTTGATTTTTTTTAATTGTATATATACAAGGCACGAATTAAACTTGATTTTAAAACTTCTAATTTTCCTAATTTGTCTTGACTTTTAATTCCCAGTTTGTCTTTTAATTCTCCTGGTTTGTCAAATTGATTCTCTGGGACAGGTGATTACAGGAATCTCTTTCCATTTAGGAAAGTACCAAAGAGGACCTTAATTTGTGGTCTACTTTTCCTGAGTCAACTGTAGTAAAGAGGAAAGTGATTCTTTCTTAATTTGCTTATTTTCCTCTATGTGTGCTAATAGCACAATATTACCAAGGCCAAGATAATTTTTAAGGAGTATAACTTTCCTTTTATCCTACAACTATAGTGTAGGCTTGTAACCAATTTTCTCACAAATGTACTCTGTGGATTACTGAGTAGAGAGTACAGATGGTCACATTTGAACAAACTTTTAAATAATTTAAATCATAATTTTTATTCTCCAGGCAAAAGATTTTAATAAAAATAAATATTAAAATTGCATTGTTTAAAAAGAACTCTACACTTGTGATACTAAACAACAAATTTTTTAAAAATTGTAATTTTGTTATTTCTTTAATTTTTATAGGAAAATAAAAGAACGTGATACTTAAGCATATGTTCTAAATCTCAAGCACATTGTGGCATATTATTAGTGATTACTATACTCCTAAATTTATAATAAAGACATTTATATTTGAATTACATCTTTTCTTTGTTCAACATCAATGTTTACTTTTAGATTAATCACAACTTTTACATAGATATTAATTTGTTCCTTCTATTAATATTTTAGGTGAAAATTAAATCCCTTTCTCTATTGTTAGCAGCTTAATTTACTATGTATTTTTTCATAATGAATGTCTACTTCCAAAGTTCTAAAAAATCCAAAATGAGAAAGTTTGACATCTATTTTTTGCAAGCTTTGACAAAATAAGAATAGAAAAAAATACAAAAAAACCTTAACAAATCAAATGTAAACAATTTTAAGTTAATGGAGAATTTAATTTCTAATCTATGTCTATATTACTATATCCGATCTAACATGTAGATTTAGTATAAACTATTCAAAACCTAAACTTTATCCTTTTTAATCAACTAGATAAAGTGATTTTTGGAAAGAGAAAATTCTTCAATTTCTGTGTTCTATCTCCACTAATGTATTTAATTTTATTATACTTTTGAGGTATGATCTATAGACATATTCTAATCAGACTGTATAAGCTATTTTCTTAAGAAAAATATATGAATATATTAGTTATTAGTTATTAAGCTATTTTCTTAAGAAAAATATATTAATATATTAGTTGTGGTTCACCAAAAACTTATTGCTCTCCATCTTTCTGATATGAGCGAGATAGAGAGATTTGGGGGTTTTTTTGGAATTGGTCAGGATATGGGAACAGTCACAGGAAGGGACATAAATGGTTTTCAGATAACAGCATTTAATTGCAGAACAAGCCCCTTCAAAATGTATTTTCTACTGCCTTGATAACTGAAAATGTTCTAAAGTACCTACTCTATCGGCCTGGATCTTTGTTCTAAAGTACCTACTCTATCGGCCTAGGTCCTGAAAGACTTTACAAAAATAAAAGACACAATGCTATCAATACATGGCAAGAAATAAAATTGCTTTTAGTTAAATAATTGTGAGTTTATATCTTTCATTTACAAAAAAATAAATAAAACTTGAATGTGTTTAATATAAAAGTCAATGTTTGAAATTTCAATGAAACTTGTTTTTCTGCCTCTTTATATACTACATTATGCACCAGACACAGTATGGCTCTTTTTTGCCAGCTCTTTGCAGATGCAAGTCTAGAGATAAAACATGAATTTCAACAGGGAGAGAAATAATGAGTCCCCATGGGTAAGTTACCTTTAAGATCTTCAGGGGATAAACATTTGTATCATGACCTTAGATATGTCTCAGAGATATGATGGCTTCCATCATTTGCAAAGCAGTTCTGTTTCCCACATCAGGTCTGTCAGGAAAGACACCTGGACCTCATAAAAAGTGACATCAAAAGTAACCAGTGCATGCAACAAAACCCAAGTAACATTACAGATTGTGCCTGTTGGCATAGCTATCCATCCCCTTTAGAAGGCAATTTGTCTTGTACAAAAAATGTTCATCTGTGATGAAATTTTTTTGTGGTTCTGGGAATTGAACCCAGGGAGGTTCTACCTCTAAGTTATATCACCAGCTCTACTTTTTAGTTTTGTTATTTTGAAACAGGATCTGAGTAGGTTGCTGAGACTGGTCATGAACCTGTGGACCTCCAGTCTCAGCCTCCCAAGTACTGATATTACAAGCATGTGCCACCACACCTGGCTCTTGTGACGAAATATAAGGAATTCAAGACAAAACACTACAGCATCTTTAACTAATTAAAATGATGAGAGAGACAATGAGGATGAAGGGGGTAACCCAAGATGTGAGTCAGTTCCTGCAAGGAAGGGCATGGTAATTTGTATTGTTGAAGAATCTAGGCTCATTCTGTAAAGCAATAGGTGTGCAGGAAAGGGAAAATGATCTAGAAGCAGCAATGAGCAGAAAGAAAGATACTTATTCCACCTTCTAGCCCAAAGGTATAAAACATGATGCAGAAAAAAAAAAAAAAAAACCTCTATTTAAGAGAAGTGAAAAAAGAAACAATGTCTCAGGAGAAAGTCAGGTTTCAGATAAAGCAAACATGTGAACACGACATCCTATGGACTGTGTTCCTTCAAAATTCATATACTGACATCCTAATGCCTAAGGTGTTGATTTAGAAGGTGAGGTCTTTTGGAAGGTTATTAGATCATGAGAACAGAGAAACAATCAATGGAATCAGAATTGTGAAAAATAAATTGCTAGCATTTATGAGACACTCAGTCTACAGTATTTTTTGTACTAGTAGCCGGAACAAACTAAGAAAAAAAAATTGTACCAAGAATAGGATGTTGCTATAACAAATATACCTAAAACGATGGAAGTGGCTTTAGAACTGGATGGTGAAGGCCATTCTGATGAAGTTTGATTCTGATGAGATCTCTGAAGAAGACAACTGTTAAGAATGCCACAATCTTCTTAGAGAATAGCTAAGTGTTTGTGAACAAACTGTTGGTAGCAATATGAATGATGAGGCCATTCTGATGAAGTATTATGGGAAAATGTAGAGTATGTTATTGGAAGCAGCAAATAACTTGGCTGGATTGTGTTTGTGTCTTACTGTTTTGTGAAAGGTAAAACATGTAAACAAAGCAATTGAATATTTGGCAGAGAGAATTTCTAAGCAAAGTTTTGAAGTTACAACATGGCTTGCCATGATTGCTTATGGTAAAATATGAAAAGAGATAAAGAGTATAATGATGGAAATTTTAATTGAAAGGGAAGCAGAACTTAAAATTCGAAAATTTATCAGCCTGTATGCATGTTGAAGTGAACGAGAAAGATTGTTGAGGACAGACCATCAAGTTGGTAACCAACCTAGTTAGGAAAGGAGATTGATATGGTTAGGCAAGATCTTTAGAAGCCAGTTGCTAGTGGGGCATGGTGGTGCATGCTTATAATCCCACTACTTGGGAGACTGAGAAAGGAGGATCACAGTTTCACAGCTAGCCTCAGCTACTTAGTGAGGCCCTCTGTAACTTAGTGAGACCATTTCAAAATAAAAAAAAAAAATTTAGGGCTGGGGGTGTAGCTCAGAGGTAGATTGTCCCTGGGTTCAATCCCTAGTACCACAAAAATTAAAAAATAAAAATTAAAAAAATAGATTATCCATTTTGTTGGAGTACAGTTTTTCAAGTAGTTCTGATGATCTTCTGGATTTGCACACAGTTAGTAGTAATATGATATTTTTCATCTCTTATTTTGGTAATTTGGGTTGATTCTCTCTTCTTTTGGTTAGTTTGGCTAATGGTTTATCTATCTTGCTTATCTTTTCAAAAAAATCAGTTTTTGGTTTTGTTGATTTTCTGTATTTTTTACTATTTACTTCATTAATTTCTGCTCTGATTTTCATAATTTCCTGTCTTCTACTAGCTTTGGGGTTAGATTGTTCTTGTTTTTCAAGGGCTTTGAGCTGTGTTATTAGGTTATTTATTTGGTGATTTTTCTGTTTTTCTTATGTGGACACTCAGTGCTATAAATTTTCTTCTTAGTATTGCTTTCAAGATGTCCCAAATGTTTTGATACATTATGTCTCTGTTTTTGTTTGTTTCTAGGATTTTCTTAATTTCTCCCCTTACTTCTTCTATGACCCATTCTTCATTTAGCAGTATGGTGTTCAGTTTCCATGTGTTTATGTGGTTACTCAGGGTCTTGTTATAGTTGATTTCTAGTTTCATTCCAAAAAACAAAAAATAGAAGCCAGGTGCTATTCCTCAAGATAGTGAAATAATAAGACTGAGACATTTTAGAGCTTGGAGCTGTCTCTTACATCATAAAAAAGAGTACAAGGTCCTTAGGAACAGAATAATTTCAAAGAAGGCGCGTCAGGTGCCTACAGGACCTCTTCACTTACTGCATAATACCACTGTAGGTCTCTGCTTTCCACACTTTGGAGACCCATTCCTTGATGACCACCATGTAGTTCCAGTGGGTCCAGGTGTGAAGCAGGACTTTGTGGCCTCAGATCTCAACAGCTTGGTCAGTAACCTTGGCAGCCTCCATGCAAGGCCATGTTGTTTGGGCACAGATTCCATTAGCTGTGAAGATCTTTATACCTCTACCTAGATTGAAAATTATATTCCAAGTGTAGGGGCAGGGTAAAGGGCCACCCTATATCTCCAGACTGTTGGAACCTACTCCAGCTCTGCTGGCTGGGTCCAGGACTATGACCAGCAATGTTGTGGGGATACTGCAATTATATGCTGTAAAAAAAAGAGCTTTCCAGAACTTTAGGACCCAACCTTTCCATAGTATAGCTTCAGAGTGACCATTTCAGCCACAGTCAGCTTTGGGGGCACACTCAAGCAAAACTTTTTTCTCAATACTTGAAATTTTTAATTTATTTGGAACCTGTCAGTCCTTTTTTCTTATAATCTCATTCCTTTGGAATTGAAAATTTTTATTTTCCCAACCACTATTTTTTTGAAACATACAATATTTTTGAATTCAGAGGTTCACCACTGGAGAACAACTCACCTCAGAGTAAATCATACCTGAGTCTCACTCAGGTCTGATTTAGATTAGTCTCTAGATTTTTGACATCCTGCTGGAAAGACTGAAGACTTTGGGGACTGTTGCGCTGAAATTAATGGATTTCATACATGAGAACATAAATTTTTGAGGGGTACAAGGAATTGAATGCTATGGCATGGATATCTATGTCCTCTCAAAATCCATATGTTGAACCCCCTACCTCTAGAGCAATGGTATTAGGAAGTAGATCTTATATCATGAGGGCATTATATCCACAAATGGGATTAGTGCCCCTATAAAAAAGGTCCCAGAGAGCTGCCTTGCCCGTCCACCACATAAGGACATAGCTAGAAGGTACCCCCTATGAGATGAATATTCTTACCAGCCACCAAATCTACCAGTGTCTCTATCTTGAACTTTTCAGCCTCCACAATTGTGAGAAATAAATGTGTTGTTTTTAAGCTATTCATTTTATGATATTTTTGTCACAGCTGCATAAAACCAATAAAGATAACATATTCACTTTAGGATATTCAGTTTAGGATATAGAAATCTTTGATGTTTATCAAATTTCCAGAGAACTCAGCTGAAAGCTTTCGGCAGTTTGATGATGGTGCTTAGGGAACAAATAGTTATTTTATGCTCATCATAGATTGTATATACTTTTATTATATACACATCTTAGACACTCTGAATACCTTAACAGATTTCCATCAATGTCTGGATTTTTAATTTATCTGTCTTTTCAATCTGTTAGTCCTTCTTACCATGAACTATATCCTAATTAGAAATGTTTTAAAAATAATTAGACAGTAACCCTTTTCTTCTCATTTTAGTAGAAAAATGTACCAACAATAAAATTTTGATTCCTTAATAGTAAAAATTTATCTTTGATAAACCAGTGTTTATTTTTCCCTAAAGAGCTCCTTCCATTTATTATTTTATTTTGTTTACATATTAATTTATTGTATACCTTATTACAGTATAAACTCCAAGAGAATCACAGACCATCTCTACTATTTTGCCTCCAATCTTTATTATGGTACCTGATATATAAAAGGTACCCTAGACACGTTTGTGGAATAAATGAATGATTTAATATACTTTACAAATTTTAATTCCTAACAATAAATCATGCCCCAATTAATATCATTTAAATATTCTATCAAAATCTCATTAGAATCATAGACTATTCATCTTAAAATTGCAAACTGTTAGCTGAATAAGATGGCATCCCAGTAGTTGGGAGGCTGAGATAGGATTATATGGTTTCAGGACAGCCTCACCAACATAGCAAGATGCTTAGTGACCTAATGAGACCCTGTTTCTAAACAAAACAAAAAGGGTTGGGGGTATAGCTCAGAGGTAGAAAGTCCTTGGGTTCAATCTCCAGTACAACACATACCAAAAAAAAAAAAAGTAAATTATTGCTACTACTAAAAATTGAGAACCAAACATTATATTAACAGCCATGACCTCAGATGTGCATTCAGTGTCAGATAAAATCACTTGATTTCTAATATTTATATCTTAATTACACTTGCACTCATAGATACCAAAGATATTTTGTGTCCTTCTAAATCCATGACCTACTTATAAAGTTTTATTACATGACCACTAGAATGTAAGTTCCATGAGACCATGCCACAAGCTGTGTTTTCAACACAAAGCACTGTGCCTATGTTTTAATGATTTTCAATAACTGATAAAAATTACTCTTAATAACAGACTTTTTCTAATCCTGCAAAACTTTATTTCAATCTATTAGGAAGAATATGTTAGAGACATGAATTAACAGAGAAAGTACAGATAAAATAGGAATATAACGGGTGATATGAGCAAGATAGGAGATGGAACTTTCCATCTCTTGTCCCCCACAAATACGCAAATTTAACAATATATGAACCAAAATATGTTAATGAGAAGCTCAGATTCCATTTAAGAACTTTTACTACTCCAAGCAAGCACAAAACCAAGAACATCTGTATGGAAATGATAAGAGAAACAGTGCCTCTGCCTGTCACTTTTCCCTTGGTAGGAAAGAAAGTGTAACGCAAGCATCCAATCTCCCAACCAGTCAGCACACAGCTGGAGGGCCCAGTGTGCTTCACATGGAGTTCTGATTAAATCAATGTGGATCAAAAAGGAAAAGGAGGGTGGCTTATTATAGCCAGCATGGCCCTGCAAAATTGAGAAATCATGCAGAAGCTGAGGCTTTTTCCCCAGAAGAAAAGGAAAGGAGTGGAGTTTAGTCTCTAGGGGCCCCCATCTTTCAATGTGCTACCTGAAGGGCAGTTCCTGTTTGAACTCATTCAGGAAGCAGAAGCAGCTAAGAAGAAAGGAATGAAGCAGATAACCTGCTGTGCCTAGCATAGCCCAGCAAGACTGGGAAAAGGCACAGGATTGAGATTCCTCTACAAAGAAGGAGGGAGAGAATTGAAGCCTGCCTCCAAAGTTCCAGCTCAAAGGATAGCAGTAAAACTCCAGACTGAGCAATAGATTAAAGGCTTCTGGAAAGGAGGAAGAATAAGAGGAAGAGGGGGAAAGTGTGTAGGAGGAGGCAAAGACACTGATACATTTCCTTTCATTAAAAATCTACATGCACAAGTCCATAGAAAATATACATCCATTGAAAATATTTGAAACCCTTCCAGAATCTAACCAAGCTGATTGGTGAAGGTCTTTCCCTGTTGATGTCCATCCTCATAAACTGAAAAAGGTGACTGCTTCTTAAAATGCAAAACCAATGAAAGCTATAAGGAAAATGAAGAAATATAATCAAAGGAACAAAATGAATCTTTAATAACAACCCAGAAGAAATGGAGATTGTGGCTTGCCTGGAAGAGAATCAAAATAATGATCTTATAGGACCTTGGTTACAAGAGAATACACACAACTAAACAAAATCAAAATAGTCAAACTCATAGAAACAGAGAGTAGAATGTTTTTTTTTCTGAATCTGAAAGGAGAAATTGAGAGTTGCAGTTCTATAGGTATACAATTTCAGTTATACAAGATTAATTATTCTTATAGATTTATTATACATTCTACCTATTGTCAATGATATTGTACTATACACCTAAGAAATTGTAAGAGGGTACATTTTATTTTAAGTTTTCTTACCACAGAGTTAAAAAAAGAGGAAACGAGCAATTTTATTCTAGCATTACTTGAGTAAGAAAGAGTCTTTGTCCAATTCTACCCTTCTGCTAGAGATGCAAGTCTCAAATTCTATCACCAGCTAATAATAGTCCTTAAAGTCATTTAGTGTTTATTCCTTTGGTTTCAAGCTCAAAAATAAAAGTCTCACTATGTGTTTGTGGAATAGAGTATTTTAAAGTAAACATATTTTAAAATAATCTTAGACCTACAGAAAGCTATGATAAAAGATTTCCCTATTGCTTTCACCTAGTTTTTCCTATTTTTGTCAAGGCATTCACAAGTTGGAGTTCATTTGTCATAAATTTAAAGAATGTTTCAAAAGAACCACTTTCCAGGAAAGACTACCTAGAATCTAGAGAACTCTACACAAAATGAAAAACCCAAGTATGATACGTTAGTCATGATCTAATCAAGACATAGGCAGTACTATTCATCTGAGGAGGGAAAATTTAGCATAAAATTATATTGAATATTTAAAGAACATTACTAAAATGGGCAAATACAACTATAGCAAGGGTACTGTGATGAAAGTGCAAAATTCAGCTACAACTTCTTAGACTAAAGGAGAGTTTCAAAGGAATGAGCAAACTTGAAACAATCTGTTTCACCTCAGGTTTGAATTCAGATTTCACTGGAGCAGGAGTGGTTGCGGCCTATTGGATGGCAAATAAGCTTCCTCCAGGTTGGCAGGATAGAGCTAATGAGCAAGAATCTACTCACTGGGCACCAGTGATACTTGAAAGGAAACTGGTAGGATGTCTTCAAATCTAATTAGGAATTTTCCCATCACAGTTCTAGTAAAATTTGCTTATAAGCACATCTACAGAGATGTTGCCAAAACTGAGAAATCTACTCTTTCATATGCCAGCAAATATTGCTAGTTGACCTCTTTATCTCTTGCTCATCACTTTAAGAAACTCATCGGCTAGCGAGTAGATTGCCAATGCTAAAGAGTCCACACTGGCACCCACACTGTGAGAACATGGAACAGAGCACCAGAATCAGATGCAGGCCTGTCTGCTTGTAGTGTTCCTCCAGTGCCTCTGCTAACAAGACCGAGCCTTGCACTGGACAGCAAAGGAGAAATGATAATGAGGTCCAGGTTTAGTATCACCAATTGGGGTAAATGAGGGTGGATTTATAGCTGAGAGGCAAAAAATTAATAACTGGTTCAAATGTTCAGATGTCATCTTGAGTGAGAGTATTTGTAACAAAATGCAAATATGCTCCCTTCATTAAGATGTGGAAAGAAAAACATATCTTCTTTATTTCTTTCTAACTCTTTCTCATGAGCTAAAAGCTGCTGAGTAGCAGGAAAAAACACTACATTTTAGTCCAATGCTTTAATGTTTATTACAGCATTTTAACTTAAGTATATATCTTAGAAATATACTCAGTATGGTTCTATGAAATGCTCAGCCTCTTAAATTTTCTCTTATTCCTGCAACTCCACTCAGGGGTAGACTGAATGATGTGAGCGATGTGGTTTATGTGGCTTCATATTGATGAGAAAGAATCCTCAGAGCTACACAGTATCCTTTGGGCCATCTATATGTCTCAATGGAAAATTCAATGCTTTTTCTCCTGCCTGGACTGGCTTGTTTTAGAAGCATTTTGGGTAAGAAGTGCTGAGAAATCTACATATCCTTAGAGCCAAAACCTCTGGCCAGTGTCCTTAGAGATCACGTGTAGTGAATTACTGATGTTTCATGCTGTCTCAACAACTGTTAGTTATCGCTTCTCTCCTCTTACTATTGAATTTAAGAATTTCTGGGATCCTGAACCAGCTTGGGAACATGATCATCAACTTCTGTTCATCTACCTAAATACATGTGCTACCATTTTTCACTCCCACCAAGAAATTATTTATATGAGACATTCTCTATAATCATACAGACTTCTAAAAGCAGGCTGTGGGAAACTGGATACTACCTAATACTTCATAAGCCATCCCATATTTATAAAGTATTTCTTAAGACTGAATATCTTGATGTTTAATTATAAAGGTTGGGGATAGCAGAGATAAATTTTCTGCATCTATGTATTCATTTTTATTTTCACTGCCCCTCATGGATCATGGGTAATTAGTATCTGTCTATATCAAGTTTCAAATATATATATATATATATATATATATATATATGTATACATATACATATATATATATATATATATGATATGAGATATCTCACTTGTTTCCTACTCTAAACTCATGAAAAAGTTTTTGCATAGTGCAAAACTTTTTCAGAATTCAGGGTTGCTTCAGAAACATTTTCAGTAAAATACAAAAAGAACATTTGTCATAGATGCAAAAGTGAATTTAAATTCTAAATAGATAAAAATTGCTATCAGGTCAGTAAGATGAGATAAATGCTCCATATAAAAGTAAAGCTAAGAGAGGAATAATGTACATTCAACAGAATAAATCTAGATGACTAACAAGCTTTTTAGAATGTTCAACTTTAATAAAATAAAATATATACAAGAAAACTCATTTAAAGTGTATACGCACATAAATATATATATACAGTTGTTTATTTTCAGAGATAAGATAATAATGGGATTCTAAATTTAACTTGAAATACTATAATTTATGTAGTTGTATTGAAAACCAGAGTTAACAGATTACACTGAAAGATGTCATTGCAAAGCCAAATATACCATGAAAATTAATGTTAAGAAAGGTGTAACCATCTTAAATATCTTGTAAGTCCTGAGAAATACAAAATGCCCTTAAAATTTGAGAATAAATGGAAATTCTGAATCACAGTAATCCTATATGAGCATATCTAAATATGTTTTATCACATCTTAGATAAATTTATTAAACTTTTCACGGAGTTGTTGATAAGAAAATAAATAACAAAGCCTGTGATTTATTATTGACTATATAATGACTTTAAGATGTTGCAAGCTAACAGGAATGAAGGACATTAACTCAGAATATCTTAAGTACTACATCCTCTACTGGTCTCTTATACCAACACGTTTTTAGTCTGCTTCTTTATTTTCTCATTTAAGCAACACATTATTATTCAAGGTAAAAGCCCTTCCCTTGTAGCTCAGAGGTAGAATGCCCCTGGGTTCAATCCCCAGTACTGGGGGAAAAAAAAAAAAAAGCACTTCCTTCCTTCCTTCTTTCTTTCCTTCCTTCCTTTGTTTTTCTTCTCTCCCTTTCATGGTACTGGAAATTGAACCCATGGGCATTCTACCTCCAAGCTATACCATCATCCCTTTTATAGTTTTTTGTTTTGTTTTTTGAAAGAGTCTTGCTAGTTGATGAAGCTGTCCTGGAACTTGCAAGCCTCTTGGCTCAGCCTTCCAAGTACTGGGATTACAGGCATGTCCCACCATGCCCAGCCTCACATGATCTTTGAATTTCATCACATCGTCATACCTTCAAGAGAGTCTGAGAATGTAGTCTATAGGTGAGTTAGAAAGAATGAGTGAGACAGTTAACTTTCTGGACCTTTTGCCTATCAAATGCTCTGCAACAACATAGCTGCTTGCCTCATACTTACAAAAGTAGATGTAAAATATTCCAGTTGTCCTTATCTGGAATGCTCTGTGCTCTCTCTGCTGTGATTTTCATGCTGTTCCATGTTGAATCTATAACAGGTTCTATTGAGACATGATGGTCTTACCCTTTTGAAGTCTGATTTAAAAACAAGTTCCCAATTTATCAAAAAAAAAAAAAAAAGACTTTGACAACATTAAAACAGTCTTGCAAACAACTAAGCAACAGTAATTCATAGAAACACATTTCTTCAGACATAAATGTGACTTAAACCACTTAAATATTTCTGACAGATTTACATTCAATCTATACTCGATTTCCATATTTCTATACTTTCCATTTTTTCAACCTATAATAATTCAGTTTCTATCTTTCTTATACCTAAACTCAAAACCTAAAATAAATTTAGCAAAGAGAGACACATACATGGAAACCTTTAGTCATAAGGCTTCAATGGCAGCCATATTATAGGACAGAAAAATAAAATATCAAAGAAATAAGTATGAAATACAGTAAAGTGAGAGATAATACATGTGCATGAATGTTCATATATTGCCTGTGATTTTATCTGTAGATAAGAAAAGACATCAATTTAAGTGTATGGCAATAAAAAGTAAATAAAAGGGAAGATTAAAGTAGCAGTTCAAAGAAACAGAGCTGTATGGATATTAAACATATGGTGAGTGGTTTTATGATGCCCTGTGGGTACTATTAAAACACCCACAAGTAATCTGATTACTTGTCCCATCTGGAATCCACAAAGCTTCAGGTTAGTTGCTATGTACCTAACTGCATGCCCTCAAAATAATTGGTGTTGTCTTATTTTTTTTTTCTTTATTAGAATTCTCAATCACTGCCAAAATGACATGGAAAGAGTACCCAAAGTGCATAAGTAAATATGGCAAAGGTGTCTCATCTGTTATTTTTATTTTATCTTTGAAGTTTTGAAGAGTAAAAAACATTTCCTTTCATTGTGTCGCATATAGTGGCTTAAGTTTAGAAACTCATGATGCTGTATATTCCAATCAATATGCTTGTAGGTGTATGTATATTGTACGCATCATTCTTTGCAAGTAAATGGCATTCTGAAGCCTTTTTAATCAATAAATGAAACCTTCAATTTTTTTTTTTTTTCGGTACTGGGGATTGAACTCAGGGGCGTTCTACCTCCGAGCTACACCCCCAGCCCTATTTTTTATTCTTTATTTTGAAAGCGAGTCTCACTAAGTTGCGGAGTGCCTCACTAGGTAGCTGAGGCTGGCTGCGAACCCGGATCCTCCGGTCTCAGCCTCCCGATGAAACCTTCAATTATTGACAATCACTTTTCTTTGTGTATTACTACACTTTACTTAAAATTTCTGTATTAGACTTTCCCTAGTAATGCCAGCTTGAACATCCATTTGCCAAATATACAAATGAACTTTTATTGTTTCCAAAGATATTAGTATGCAAAAATTTATTTCAAATGTAGTTTAAGATCACAAATAATGCATCATGTCAGTTTCTCTTCTAGGTCAGAGAAGGCTAGTAAATGCTGAATCAATTCAATTATTAGACTCTTTAATAAAAACAACTTTCTTTTTAAAAGTTTTCCTCTTTATTTTTATTTTTTATTTTTAAAGTGTTTTTATTGATGCATTATAGTCTCACATCATAATGTAAATCATGTTTACAATGACATACATGCCCACAGCACTTGGTGTCCCCACACTTCCCTATTTCCCCCCTTCCCAATACTGAGTACTGGAACTGACATTGGTATTTTCACATATGTGCATAGTCAATGGTAGTATTTCCATTATGAACCTTAGTCTTCCCCCTCCCCTTCCCTTAGATCATTCCCCTGTCTCCACTGAGGTTTCTCCTCCATTACCTGGAGCCCGTCTGGTATCCCAAGTAGTCCCTATATTGCGCATATTAAAGAAAAATATGCCTCTTCACTTTCTGGGACTAGCTAATCTCTCTTAACATAATGTTCTCCAGATCCTTCCAGTTTACTGCAAATGACAAATTTTGTTCCTTATTACTGAGTAGAATTCCATTGTGTGTATTTCCCATAATTTTGTAATCCATTAATCTGTTGATGGACACCTGGGTTGATTTCATAATTTGGCTATTGTGAATTGTGCTGCTATGAACATGGGTATGCATACATTACTGTAGTTCTCTGATTTCAACCTCTTTGAAAAGATACCCAGGAGTGGTATAGCTGGATCATATGGCGGATCTGCTCCCAATTTTCTGAGGACTCTCCACACTGATCTCCATAGTGGCTTAACTAGTTTGCAATCCCACCAACAGTGTAGAGGAGCTCCTATTGCCCCACATCCTCACCAACATTTATTATTTGACTTCTTGATGATTGCCATACTGATTGGAGTTAGATGGAATCTCAGTATAGTTTTGTTTGCATCTCCCTGATCACTAATGATGTTGAACATTTTTTCATTTATCTATTGGCCATTTGCATCTCTTCTTTTATCAAGTGTCTATTCAATTCAGTTGCCCATTTATTGATTGGGTTATTTGTTTTTCTAGTGTAAAGTCTTTTAAGTTCTTAGTATATTGAAGATATTAATCCTCTGTCAGAGGAATAGCTGGTAAAGATATCTCATTCTGTAGGCTTTCTCTTTAGACTCTTGATGTTTTCCTTTGATGTGCAAAAATTTCTTAGTTTAATGAAATTCTACTTTTTATTTTTTGTATTAATTGGTGCTTTGTAATCATGCATTTTTGTTAGGTACAAGCTGATAAAGGCATACATACATACATTTCTCATTTAACCCCTTCACCAATTCCCAACCCACTCCCTTGTCCTCTTTCCTTCTCAAGTTCAGTTTAGTGATTGACTTTGATGTATTTTTGAAAGTACATCATGTGCATTGGGGTGTCTCCCCCAACCCTCATCCATCACCTTCAGTTAAGGCAATTACTTTGCTTATCTAAGGTTTCTCCTTTTTCATCTGGAGTCCCTCTTATGTGCCATTTTCTCCCTAGCATCCACATATTAGGGAGAACATATGCTTCTTTACTCTTTGTGACTGACTAATCTCACATAACATAATGTTTTCCAGTTGCATCCATTTCCCTGCAAATAACATGATTTTGTTCTTCTTTATGGCTGAGTAAAATTCCATTGTGTACATATCCCATAGTTTTGCAATCCATTCATCTGTCGATGGACATCTTGGCTGCTTCCATAGTTTGGCTATTGTGAATTGTGCAGCTATAAACATAGATACACATGCGTCGGTCTGATAGTTTGGTTTCCATTCTTTTGGGTAGATACCCAGAAGTGGTATTGCTGGGTCATAAGGTAGGTTCATTCCCATTCGTCTGCGGATCCTCCATACTGTTTTCCAAAGTGGTGACCTGTTTCAAAATAAAGAATAAAAAATAGGATTGGGGGTATAACTTGGAGGTAGAATGCCCTGAGTTCAACCCCCAGTACCAAAAAAGAAAAAAAAAAAAAGAGCAATTGAACAGAATAAACACTTCTCAGATGAAGAAATGCAAATGACCAATAAACACATGAGAAAATTTTCAACATCACTAACAATCAAGGAAATGCAAATCAAAACTACACTGAGATTCAATCTAACTCCAATTAGAACGGCAATCATCAAGAGTACAAACAACAATAAATGCTAGAAGGATGTGGGGAAATAGGAACACTCATACACTGTGGGTGGTATTTTAAATTATCACAACCACTGTTGAGATCAATATAGAGATTCCTCCAAAGAATAGGAATAGAATCACCATATGATCCCGCTCTATGACTGTTGTATTTTTCCAAAAAAGTTATAGAGTGAATACTCTAGTGATAAATGTATATATCCCTGTTCATAGCAGTACACTTTAAAATGGTCAAATTATGGTCCCAACTCAGTTGCCCATCAACAGATAAATAGAAAAAGGCAATGTGATATAAATATGTATCTATTATATATATACATATATACATATATATAATAAGATTTTACTCAGCTATAAAGAATAACAAAATTATATGATTTTCAGAAAAATGGATGGAACTAGAGAATGTATGTTAAGTGATATCAGCCAGTCTCAGAAATTTAAGGGTCACATTTTTTCTCTTATATATGGAAGCTAAAGAGAATATAGGAAACAAAAATATTTCAGATAAATGAGAAAGATAAAAAGAATAGTGGAGGGGTCCCAGGGGAGCAAGATGGGGAAGAGAAAAGGAGTATGGAGTAAGGAAACAGCTCAAATAAACATAGATACGCATGCGTCGGTCTGATAGTTTGGTGTCCATTCTTTTGGGTAGATACCCAGAAGTGGTATTGCTGGATCATAGGTAGGTTCATTCCCATTCATCTGAGTGTCCTCCATATTGTTTTCCAAAGTGGTTGCACTAATTTGCAATCCCACCAACAATGTATTAGGGTTCCCACTTCTCCACACCCTTACCAGCATCACATTAATACCAAAGCCAAATAAAGACAGCTGAAGAAAAGAAAACTATAGGCCTATATCATTGATGAACTTAGATACAAAATTGCTAAATAATATGCTAGCAATGCACATTCAAAACCACATCAAGAAAATTATACACCATGACCAAGTTGGGTTCATCCCAGGTATGCAATGCTGGTTCAACATGTGAAAAACAATCCATGTAATTTACCACATACACAGACTCAAATACAAAAATCACATGATCATCTCAATTGATGCTGAAAAAGCATTTGACAAGATCCAGCACCTATTCATGCTAAAATCACTGCAGAGAATCGGAATAGAAGGAGCATACCTCAACATCATGAAGGCAATATACAATAGACCCACAGCCAACATCATATTAAATGTTAAATGGGGGAAAACTGCAAGAGTTCCCACTAAAAACAGGAACAAGACAAGGATATCCATTACCATCACTTCTGTTCAATATAGTACTTGAACTCTAGCCAGAGCAATAAGGCAAGAGAAGGAAATCAAAGGGGTAAAAATAGGGAAAGAAGAACTAAAACTATCCCTTTTTGCAGATGACATGATACTATACTTAGGAGACCCAACAAAGTCAACTAAAAAACTTATAGAACTGATCAACAAATTCAGCAAAGTGGCTGGATACAAATCAATCTTAAAAAATCAGAAGCTTTCCACTTTCTAATTATTGTTTTAATTTACTGAAATTGAGTTTATTGCTGAGGAAGTTTCTACCTGTGCCAATATATTGGAGTGTTGATCCTATGCCCTCCTCTAGGAGCTTCACAATATCTCATGTAACTTCCAGATTTTTGATCCATTTTGAGTTGACTCCTGTACAGGGTGAGAGATAAGGATTTAGGGAAATACCCTAATGTGCATGATGTACATTCATAAACATGTCAAAATTCCACTTTTCTACAAATGGATAACCAGTTTTCCCAGCACAATTTGTTGAAAAGGCTGTCTTTTCTCCAGTGTATGTGTTTGGCCCCTTTGTTGAATATCAATTGGCTATAAGTATGTGGATTTGTTTCTGTATCTTCTATTCTGTTCCATTGGTCTATGTGTCTATTTTTGTGACAATACCATGCTGTTTTATTTTAGTAGAATAATTTGAAGTCAGGAATTGTGATACCTCCTGCATGGTTATAAGAACAATTTTCAAAACTTATTTACTGCAACTTACTTAAAAATGCCTATACTAAATCTTACTATTAGCAATGAAGAACACTGAATATTTATATGATCTCACTCTAATATCTCATTTATCCATTTTTAATTTAGATTCATTTTGATGCTTAATATACATTTGACCACAGTCAATTTCAGTTTCTATTTTTTTCAAATTCAATAAATTTAACTTGCCATTATCTTACTGTTTTCTTTTACATTCATTTTATTTTTCACCAAGATAACTACCATCATTTTCTTTTTTTAAGCATTAATTAAAACTTTCATATTCAAATCAGCCTTTCTTAATCGCTAATTTAAAAAATAACAAAATACAATACAAAAATCCTCTATGAAACTGGAAAAGGGAAATTTTAATACCAACAATGTTCAAGTGAGAGACATCATGAGGACAGGATATTAGCAAACTCCACAATTGATGTAAAGCAGATAAAGTTAGGTCAAATTAAAACATGATGACCTTTATAAGATCTCAATTCTGCACCAATCAGAATATAGGTAGCAATTGATTTCTATGTATCCATTTTTTGTTGTTGTTGAGAGGGAAAGAAACTGAAATTTCATTACCTCATTTACCTCAGCATGGTAATTTGTTGAAATCCATTTAAAGGTGTAAACTACATAAGAACAAGCAGAAACAAAACAAAATAAACACAGTTGAGGCCACTTCATCATATTCCAACAAGTAAATTAATATAGACAATTTTAGGCAAGGAGCTGTGCACGTAATGTCTGAGCTGGGATCAGAAGAGGGTATAATAACAAAGGCCACCAGCATAATGTATAATAGACAATTGAATGAACATATCTGCTATTTTTACCAATGCAAAATCCAGATAAAAGCCGGGCGTGGTGGCGCACGCTTGTAATCCCAGCATTCGGGAGGCTGAGACCGGAGGATCCAGGTTCGCGGCCAGCCTCAGCTACCTAGTGAGGCACTCCGCAACTTAGTGAGACTCGGTTTCAAAATAAAGAATAAAAAATAGGGCTGGGGGTGTAGCTCGGAGGTAGAATGCCCCTGAGTTCAATCCCCAGTACC